>MU219948.1:0-17944 GCA_018584345.1 Thuja plicata | reverse complement strand
ACCTTCTTTTCTAAGCACACAAACTCTGATACCGATTGTTAGTGATAAGTAAGAGGGGGGGGGGTGTGAATCAGTGGCCTCAAAGTTTAATCCTTAAATCAACCTTGTGAATCGTATAACCATAAATTATATCTCAAGTTATCTTCTATCCTACAAGATGAATACCATGAAATACTTAGGAGTGCTTTGTCAAACCTTCTTTTGTATGTTTACTGATAAGCAGTCATCTATTTAACAAAATATAGTAAATGTGCAGAGTATACCAATAAATCCATAATTAACTATGTAAGATAAAAAAATAGTAAAGAGATGAATCACACACACATAACACATGGATTTTTAATGTGGAAACCTTGTTAAGGGAAAAAATCACTAGGACTGGTACCCCAAATGTTTTCTCTTCTGAAGTGAGCCCCATTAGGAGCCAACCCTGTTAAAGGTTACAAACACACTATTAGGTGTGACCTTGTTAGAGGATTTAGAAAGTTTTTGTCAACTAGTATATGGCATCTAATGCTACCATCCTTGATCAAACTCTCTTGGACTGTCAATAGGTATTGGGCATATCCAATGCTACTTTTGTGATCAAACTTTTTGATACTCCTTGGGATGTATCTCAATTGAAAAAGAATTTTAAGTCCTACTCGGTTAAGAGGCTTATATGCTTCAATGGTTAAACTGAAACACTAATGATCTGTTCATACATACAACTCAATTATATATTTTTAGATCTATTGTAGGTCCATTACTTCACTGATCAATATAATCAAATGTATACCTTTACTCCACACTTGTTCTACTCTGTGATGCTTGTCTCACTGTTCGTCAATGTCTGCAAAATCTAGCTCTTCCTTTAGCTTGTTGATCAGGACTGAAATGAAGAATTTCTTCTCCTTCAGATTTTATTTAGCATCTTTCCTCTTCTCTTGTTCACCCCACTCACACAATTTGTAATGAATTGAGTTTGTCTCTTGTAGACATGATTTCCTCTTTTCTAGGCTTTCTTGATCTTGGCGTGTTCCACAATTCTCGCAAATAGATTTAAAGAAAATCTCCAGCCTAATCTCGTAGAGATCTTCTTGCCAACTGGATAAAGCAGTTTTAAATCAATTACTTATCTCCGTAATATCTAGATGATTAAAACAATGATAAGTATCAAATAACTCTATCTTTAGCTTCTTGACAACTAAGTATTTTGTCATTTTCTGAACTCTCTATTCTGTCGGTCAACACTTCAGTTAGTCATCGGTGATGACTGATTGTTTTGTTAGTGTGAATTTAGTTGTCAATGTGATCTCTGGCCTTGTCCTCTCCGTCGGGCTAATCTATGTTTTTCTTATCGGTCAACACTGTAACTCTGCTCGTTGGTAATGCTACGCATTTCCTTGTTGAGAAACACTGTGACTTTGTTCTTTTACTCTGACTGTTGGGTGCACTCTATCAGTGTATTCAATCACTTAGTGAATACTAGACTTGTATGCATTACTGATTAGTATACCTTGATTCATGAGTTCTTTGAATTCTTTGGCAGTATCTCTATGACCATACAGATTATATCAAGTTGACATCAATGACAATACAATACATTAATTAAAATAATTCCTTTCATGATCATCAACTTAACATCTTCAACCATTCAATCAGTTACATGTCATCAAACATGTAGTATTTTCACTCAACAAAACCTCTTGATTCCCAACTCACTATCAGGGCATTCTAACCCTCTAATGCTGGAGTCAATCACTTCAAACAAACACAAACACTTTCTCATAACTTGGACACACCTATTTGGACAAATTAGAAATCCTATTGACATTATTGTAAAACATTTGACAAAGTTGAGACCCAACTTTAACGGTTAACATAAGATGTAATCAATACCTTGCTGACAATTCAGAGATAAATCCTAGATTACTCAAGTTTCAACAAGGAGAGGCATCTCGCGATCCCTTATTTGATCAAGACTCACTTGAAATGGATTCACATCATCACGAATGGAGTGTGGCTTTTGAGGAATATAGCCAAGACCATGACGATAGAGAAAGTCAAGAAGAATGAAATCATGGTTGTCCTTTGTTTGATTTAGATAGTGATGAAGACATATCAAAAGAGGAGTATAACAAACTCAAACAAAGTAGGAAGTTCCAAAAGACCTTGGAAAAGATCATTGGTGAAGACAAAGAGAAATACTTCCTACACTTGGCTTCTCTTGGAGTCAAACTTCCTAAACACTATGATGTTGAGAGATTGAAGGAAAAGGAAGTACAAACACCTATTTCCATAATCACAAAGAAATTAACCCTATTGCAAATGGAACGTGTGACACTCAAGCAAGAAAATACTAAACCAACGAAAAATTACTCTTTGGAACACATATGTCCATTTTATTTTGACAAGAGTATAAACATGGTTGCATTTCCTCCTAACATAGCAAGACCCAAATACGACAAATACATGGGATAAATGGATCCACATGACCATGCTAGAGAATTTGTTTCTCTAAGCATAGAGTTGATCCAACTATTTGTCCAACATTACTCCTACAATATACACCATAATGTAACCATGATGGATCTTTGTAAAATGAAACAACAAACCAGTGAATCCTTTACACACTTTTTAGAGTGGTGGAGGAGAATCTTTGAAAGGTACTCAAGACCAATACCCAAATCTAAAAAGATGGAAATCTTTATCAATAACTTGGTACCTGAAATGAACTATGCTTTACAAATGCAAGATTCTCCTAGCTTCGATAGAATGATAAAAAATGCTATTTGTGCTGAAAAGGTTATGGTCAAGAAAGGAGAAATCACACTCCAAAGTGACAATAAATCTAACAACTATAACAACAAACCTAAATGGTGGAGCAAGAACAAGAATGTTTTTAGTGATGGAGTGGTAGAGGCACCAAATGCAAATGCTAAACCAGCTATGTTCAATCTCACAAACAAATTACAATCAAGTAAATAAGCTAAGGTAACAACCACAATACCAAGAGAAAAAAATGATGCCAAAAAGAGTAAAACATGGACATCTAGACCTCAAAGAACATTTAATCCATTGGGAGAACCTCTTGAGATAGTTTTGAAGACTCTCTTGGATAAAAAATTCCTCACAATACCGTATTCAAAACCATGGGAACCAAAATTTAAACCAAGGTGGTGGAATGATAATGCCTATTGTGACTTTCATAAAAACAAAGGACATAAGACTAATGACTATGTTAAGATCAAACACGTTATACAAGACCTCATTGAGGGAGGAAAGATGAAAGTGGAAGGACATACCTCTAATGAAGATCACACGTCATATAACAAACCATTCCCTACTTATGAAAAAGGGGAAGCTTCTAAAGGAAAATAAAATGAAGTCAATTACACCTACTCTCATGATGATAATGTGGTCAACATGTTGGACATAAAAAGTGAATCAATCAATGTGATCACTATCAAAGGTGCCAAATACAAATTGACACATTCAAATGTGGTAACTCGAAGCCAAGAAAAAGTCATGATTAAATGAGTTAACTCCTCATCTAAGAAAACAACATCCTCTAAAGCACCTGTTGTCACAATTCCTAAACCAACAACAACAAGACAAATAGTTACTATACCATCTGCAAACTATAACTTGGTAGACCAATTGCAAAGGACCTTAGCTCAAATTTCTATATTTGAGCTATTAAAGATATCTTCAGTGCATAGGGAAGTTCTTGAACAAGCCCTACATTCTAAAAATGTTCCAAAAGACATAGATGTAGACAAGTTATAGGCAATGGTTAATCACATATCAGCTCCATATTACCTCTCATTTTTAGAGGAAGATGACAAGTCCTTTAATCATCTGCATAACCAACCCCTTCACATTGAAGTCTTGATTCACAAATCCCATGTAAAATAGGTATTGATAGATGGAGGCGCAAGGTTGAATATATGTACTCTCAATCTAATCAATAAATTGGGTCTTTCAAAACAAAAAATTGATTCAAGAAGTAAGATAACCATCAAGGCTTATGGTGAAGAAGAAAGATCATCCAAAAGGCTCATTGTTTTACAGATCAGAATAGGACCAATTGAACACAATGTGATATTTCAAGTTCCTAATTTACCATTGGCCTATAACATATTACTAGGGAGACCTTGGATACATGAAATGAAAGCAATGCCATCTAATTACCACCAATGCATCAAATTCCCACACAATGTGGTGGAAGTAACAATTCCTGCAGACTCAAGCTATACTTGCAATAATGTTTAAGCAGATAGTATGGTTCCTCACAATAAGGAAGTCCCAAAAGAATCCACACTCGAAACCTCTAAAGACATGGTGATGAAAATCTTTGGAAAGACATTAAAACTTGAAGAAACTAGCATGGGGGAATACAAACTAGACATGACGCCATCATTGGCTAATATCCTAAGTCTCCAAGATCTTATGGGAAACCTCCCCATCTTTCACACCTACTACATCAAAAGAAAAATAAATTCACAAACCAACTGGTATGGTTAGAGCCTCTAGTTCTCAAGAGGATGAAAAAGAAGATAAAGCAGTCTTGGCTTGGCTCTATAAAGAGGGACAAAGAGAAAATGAGGTAAAACATGTTGAGATATCTCCCAAAAAGTATAGCAAAGGATATGAACTTCTTAAACAAATGGGATACAAAGGCAAGGGACCTTTAGGAGATAAAGGAAAAGGACTCATTGAGCCTATACACATGGAATTCAGAGACACCGAAGAAAAAATAGGGTTAGGTTTCAATAACAATTCAGAACAACCTACTTCAAGAGATGGTCCAATCTTTGATGAAAGAAGTGATGATGAAGAATAAGAAACAAAACTTGCACCATGGACATATGAAAGATTAATACTTATTGGTATTGAGGATTCCAAATATCAAGGAGAAAGATATGTACCTACGTTTGTAGCACAACTACATCATCATGTTCCTTTTTTGTCACAAATTGATGTCCAAGAAGTAGAGGAAGAAAAAGACTCCAAAAATCCAACAGCTAGAAGAAAATCATGAAGAAATACCCCAACAAAAAATGTACATCCTAATTGGGGGCAATTGGTAACAATTTCACATGTTCTAGACTTACCACAATTTGATCCATAAATGGCTAATAGGCTACGTCAGGTAACTATTGTTGAGTTCTTAAATAGACTTGATGATGAAAACATAGACTTGCATGATTATGAATGGGATCACATGTGTGATGCTACCATGGACATTGAAGTAGATGTAATTCATAAAATTTCACCTCTATTAGAGAGAGGAGAGAGTTCTAACACTTCTCATAAAAAAATAGTTGTCCCTGAATCAGTTGAGATATCACTCCCCGGGATTATTGGTGGAGATATTGGTGCTTTACAAGGTCTAGAGGACATTTAAAGGATACAATCCATGAGTTTCAATATAATAGGAGAAGAAGAAGAAATCTTAACAGATGAGTCACTAGAGTTAGGTCTACATATTACTAACAATGACCCTAATAATGAGGATTTGACTCTTAATGATCTAATGATATAGAAGCTAACTTAATAGAACATGTCTTGTCAGTTAATAGTCTTGATGCTGACGTGATGTTGTCCTTACAAAACTCCGATCCATTATCCTTGGTAAACCTTGACCTTATTGATTGGACCATTTTAGGCCCTACTTTTACTATGAACTTTCCTAATGACTATAATTTAGCCTGTTATCTAAATGCTTGTGAACCCTATCCTTCTTCCACCAATGCAAGGAGCATGAACCTAACAGAGGAGGATATCAAGTTTCTTAGTCATAAATTGAAAAATAAAAAGAAACAAAGAACTAATGGTGAAAACCACATTGTGGCAGTATCAGATTCTAAAATAGTTAAAATTATTGACGTATCTGATGGTGAAAACCTCTCAGAGGTGCCAAAAGATGAGATTCTTGATATCCTCCCTGAGCACTTTCAAGAAATATCTTAAGTACTGATAAAACCAACACAACCAGTTAATTTGGGAACAAAAAAAGCTCCTCAATTTGTTCACCTAGCACAATCCTTATTAGAAGAAGAAAAGATAGAGTTTATTGAATTCCTCAAAGAGAAGAAGATCAACTTTGCATGGTCTTATACTGCTATGCCTATACTTGATCCTGAGTTAATAATGCATCACTTATCTATAGCTCATGGAATTAAACCCGCCAAAAAAGAACTAAGAAAGATGCACCCACATGTGGCATTATTAGTCAAAGCGGAGCTGGAAAAAATCTTAGAGGATGGATTCATAAGAGCCATCACTTATGAAGGATGGATTTCTAATGTGGTACTGGTTTTGAAAATAGATAAATCTATCAGGATTTGCACAAACTTTAGGGACTTAAACAAAGCTTGTCCTAAAGATTATTTCCCATTACCAATTATTGATATGATTATAGATCTCACAGCAAGATATCAAATGTATTCACTCATGGATGGATTCTCGAGTTATAACCAAATAAAGATTGCTCCTGAGGACCAAGAAAAGAAAACATTTACATGTGCATAGGGAACATTTTGCTAGAACATTATGCCATTTGGGATAAACAATGCTGGAGCTACGTATCAATGAGTTATGAGAATAATATTCCATGATATGTGTGTGTGAATAAAGTACACCTTCATGAAATTGATTTATTTAACTATAATTCTATGGAGAATAATGGAAATTTAAACTAATAATTGTAATTAAATCAATAAACATCTCATGGATCTCTATCTAAGCTTTGTTAATAGAGCTCTCAGCCTTAATCTCTATAAATGACAATCCTATAATGAGAAATTGATGATAGTAAATGCCTAATCTAGCTCAATTCTCTCAAAATTGATATGATATGTAATCCAAATGCTCATAAAATGATCTTAATTCTCTCAATTTGCTATGAAATCTCTCAATATTGCTCAAGATGCTATGAAATTGACAAGAGGTTTGATGCTTTGCATTTGAATTTTCTAGGATATCTTATGCTCTCAAAATGGCTTCTATTTATAGGATTTTCCCAAGTGTAGGGGGTGGAGTTAATTGATCATAGTTAATCCATGGTTGAGTGAGAGGCTTTCAAATGGTTTCAAATAGGGGGACAATTTAAATGATTGTCTCAAAGGTTTGGACAAAGAGACAAATTTGAGTGATTGAGATTCAGAGTTGAAAATGAGTGATTGAGATTCAAATTTAGGAGTGATCCATGTGCTTTGTGTTCTCAATTCCCATTGGTTTCTCAAATTCATGTTGAAATATATTAGGATTATTTAATTCAATAAATTAATTAAATTATCCATGTAGGGATGAATAGGTTCAATTTTATTTTTGATTTAAACTATACAATTAATTAATTAAAATTAATTATATAATTTTGATTGATCTTTTTAGGCTTATATTTGATTATTTGAGGTCAGTGTTAATTAATAATTTGATTTAAATTGATTTTGTCTCATTTGATTGATAAATGTCCATTTGATTTGATTTTAATCCATTTTGATGCAATTTGATGAGATTAGGAGCAATTTGATGAAAAATATAGATTTGGTTGTTTAGAGAACACCTGGTCAATTTGAGGTGTCTACAAATGCCCCTCTTTTAATTGATATGTGAAGCGCATTGATTCAAAGAAAACTTGATATCATGATGTAGATTTGATGCTGATCGATTGAAGCAAAAAATTGATGTGAAAATTGATAACCTGATATGGAACTCTGATGCAAAATCTGATGAGAAAGTGATGCGATGCCTTGATTTGATAGATGCAGAACCTGATGTGAAACTGATTCAGTATGCCCCACTAATAAAAGTTTGAAATTTCAATGCCCCAAATTTTGATTGATGTTTGATGCAGATTTGATTGATAGGACATTGGCCCTAATTTGAAAAGAAAACTCGATATGAATCCTTGATGCCGATATAATGCATATATGATGCCCCCTCAGGAAATGAATCTGAATGATTTGGATGATTTGGTTGAGTTTGGGAAATTAAGATTCATTTCCTGATAAAATAAATTTGAACATGCCCTAGTTATGAGATAATTTGATGATTGAGAAAATTTTGTTGATGTTTGAGATAAGGTGATGATGTTTGGATATCACTTGATGTCAGTTAGAATCACTTGGTTGATGTTGTATTGATGTCAATCTGATAGGATAGGTATGATGATGGATTGATTGGATAAATTGATAATTTTCTCTCAAGATCTAGAGAGATGAACAAATGGATTGATTTTCCTTCCTCAAGATCTAGAGTTGGAAAATTTGATGCGCTCAAGATGAGCAAATGGATGATAGGATAAATGATTAACGTTAGATGATCAATTGGATGATTCGATTGATTGATATTCGACTAGATTGGATTTGATGGGAAGATTAATGGTGGGAGGATGAAAGATAGGGGAATTTGATATGATTAAGGTGCTAATGTAGGTATAGGTAATGAAGAGAATTAGGTTTACCCTAGTTGATCAGATGGTGAGGTTGCCCCTAGGTGAGCAGATGTATATTGATGATATCCTTTATGTAGCATTGGTCAATTTGATGAATCAAACATTTGATGATGTTGAGTAGGACTTTGATGATGTAATCATAATTATTTTCCACCCCCTTGATTAATTAAAATCCCATAACAACTATAATGAAAGATTAATCTATATGAATGTCATTCAATGCAACTAACTGTAATTGATTTTTGCGAAAGAAATGCAATAGAGATATATTTTCATCATTCAGCGTTGTGGAACTAGGAGTTGATACAATCCTTACTGGTTCCACTTTGACCATAAGAATATGAATACGAATTTCATCTCATTTGGAAACCTCTTTAGGAAACTAGTACAACCCTCACTAGTTGAATAACCAACTATGGGAGTATGAATACCGGTTTTATCGGATTCAATGTTGCAAGTGGATTTTGGTATTAAGATATGGAAGATCTAAATAGCCAAGGTATCCTTTTACATAAACAAACAAAGGTTAACCCTCCTTCCTAAATGAATGTCCTCGATGGTTCTTTGATGACCATGTCCTTAGATGAATTGACACAAGTTAGTAGATCTTCCTCAAAATAGTCACACAAAAGTCAAGAAAAACATCATGTCTTCATCATCAGCAATCTAGTCGAAACATCATTGATTAGCTAAAAAGAACATGACTTGAAAAGGTAAATGAAAATCATCAAAAATTTTAAGTGTTTTGCAATGTATCAAGATTTTCAATAAGAATTCCAAACATTCTGATCATTTAGGGTATTGTCAAATTTTAATCCTGATAAAATAAGTCAATGAAGTTCAAGGATCAAGTTGCAAGATCGAATGTTTAGGTTGAATAATGATATCCATCAAAGGTTCCAAAATATCTCTCCTCTAAAGTTCTAAAAATTTGCTTCTGTCATGTGACCAAGATGTAGCACTTTGAATCCGTTTATACCAAAAACCAATTATTTTCCCCCAAGTGATAAGTGAAACCATGTGTAAAGCTTGGGCAAATGAAACCGAGTATGTGACCATGCAGCTCAAAGACTTTATGCAAGATTTTTGGATTTTTAGAGATTTTTTTTATTTTTTAGATATTTTTTATTTTTATTTTTATTTTTTTTAATTTTTTAGAAAATTACCAACTCTCAAACAAGATCACATTGGTTTCCCCCAATGTATAGCAAGGTATAGGACATGATGGATTGATTTGCAAGTTGATGGATTAGAAATGGAAAGGTCATTGATGGATGAAGAATGTGAATGTGACCCATAGGACCATCTCTTCAAGATTACCTAAGCTAAGGAAAAAGGATATAACAATGTGAAACATGTTTTTGGATAAGCAATGGAAGCTAATTATGCAATTCTAGATAACATATAGGATAATGACCTGATGTCATGAAAGTGGGTATTCCAAAAGAGTGGACATGTCAAGAAGATTTTGATAACAAATTTTGCACTTTATGTCCTTCATTTTCAATCAAAACCAATGGATCAATTTGGGTAAGATGTGGATAAGATAGCACAATCAAGATAAAGGGGTGATGGAGGCTATGAGGGGATGATTTGGGATCATGGAAAGATTGTATAGGAATAATGAAGGTGGATTAGGGAGAAGCAATATCATGATAGGATAACATGGATGCAACAAGTGAATAAGCTGATGGAAAGGCTAACGGTGTCAAGATACTTGATTCTCATGGATGTGTTCAACCTTGTCAAGACAAAAGGTGAAATAATGAATATGGATGTGAGTGAGATAAATGGTTGGATAGGGAAGATGGAGGATAGCATGGATGAAACTTTCCCCCAAGTGTAGACTGCAAGAAGGAGGAATTATGCATGTCGTCTGTTTGCCAGGTTTTCATCATGATACTTGTCCAAGGTGCCACAAGAAGTGGTTTTCACCATAGGACGGATTTATTTATCTTTACTTTTTCTACCAAGGCACCCATTTACCAGGTTTTCACCAAGACACTTTTCTCTTTTTTAATTTTTAATTTTTTTGTATTTTTTTTTTAATTTTCCCAACATCTGGATCTTTGGACAATGATCTTCTGAAAGATATGTTATAATAAACCATGGCTATGGCTAAGATGCTCAAATATATTGATAAGGTGATGAAAAGGGATAGATATGGAAGATAAGGGTAGATGGTGATGAAGGTTTTATGCCATAGATTGGATAAGAGGGATGGAAAGTATGTGCTGGATAATGAGTGTGAGGATAAGAAGAAGGTATGTTGTGGATGGAAATGTTGGCAAGATCAACTTTGACACACACTTTGAAGGGTGGTGGAATGATGGAGGAAAAATAGATGGAGGAGGCAAGGATGTAGCTAAGATAATAGATTTTGGGATATAGGAACCCAAACTAGACTTGGAAAGTGGAAAATATTTAGAAGGAGACATAGTGAAAGCCTTTGGAAGCTTGAATGTCAAGTTTAATTTTTCTTTTGTGTGAAAGACTTTCAAAAGTGACTTGGGAATCCACATAGTCTTTGATTTTTCTTTATTTTGTGATGATTTTGAATGCATTTCTTCAATGAGGGATTTTGCAACCCACTTTTTCTTTGATTTTTCTTTTTACTTGGTGGACCTTTGTGGCCTTTTGGATATTTCATTTTGCTTTGTGGACCTTTGCGGCCTTTTGGATATATATATATATATATTCTTTTCATTCACATGTAGATTAGATTGGACATGGTGATTTTTATACACATGGATTCTTGGATTTATGATTTTTATGTTGCACATCAAAATTACTTCCAAAAGACTTGGGAATTGTGGGTGAATAGGAATAATATGGAGGGTTCATATGGATTGGTGTTTGGAAATTCTTCAAGTATGTGTGCCTTCGTTGTTCTTGATACATGGTAGGGTAAGTGAATGGAGAGCTAGGGTTAGTAGGAATGGTTGATGGAGGAATATAGGGACCTAATATGGATGGAAGGGATGATGACTTTAGCTTTGAGACATAGGAACCCAAAATTGATTTGGAGGATGGTGAAGGCATATGGTTGCATTTGAATAGAGGGAGATAAGGTGTGAAAGTGATATCAACATCTTTGGAATGAGATACATTTTCGAGGTTATCATCTTTAAGATTTATCTTTATACCAATAGGCTCATGAAGAACTTTCATAGGAACAACTTTGATAGGATCAACTGAGATTTGAAGGGATTTATTATCATGCAATGAATTTGGAGGAATGATGGTTTCTTGAGGTGAATATGGAGGATCATGATAGGGAGTTGATGGGATACTTTGGTCTTGACAAGGATCTTCAGATGGTGTAGAGGGGGTGCTTTTCTCTTGATTTTTAATATGTTCATTGGAAATGGTGGAAGGGACATCTTGATCTTCCTTGGGAAGTGGAGAGGTATGTAGCTCTCGAGGTGGAGGGATATCTTCTTGGAAGAAATGAAAGGGTGTAAGGGGATCATCACGAGATTCTATGGATATGGGACCTTCATCAAATATGAGAGGGGATTGTATAGAATCTTGATTTTGATCTTTATTGATATTTGTTTCTTTTCTCTTTGGATTATTCTCTTGACATGGACCCACTTCTAAGGACAAGGTAGATGTTTGGATATGTGTGGGGAATGTTTGGAGGAATGATGGAGAATCCTTTTGAATAGGCATTGAAGCACATGATAGCTTAGGGTATAAGATCTTTGAAGCATGGAAATGATTTGCAACAAGATGTAAGTTAGCTTGGGTTTCTTTTAGAGGTAGCCCTTGAGGGTAGACATAGTCAATGTGAAAAGTATCATCATTAGGCTCACTATTTGATGGATGAATTTTGGATAGTTGTGAGGCTTTGTGAGATGGACGAAGGATGAAAGGAGTAAAGGCTATGGGAGAAACCTTGATAGATAGAGGTTTTTACATTAGGTATTGCTTGAGAGTGGTACCTTTCTCATCATTATCTTGATTATCTTGATCACAAATAGGGTGGTAATGAAATTTACCTTGATCCAAGATAGGTTTGTTGTACTTAAATGTTTCATTTTGTGAAGAAGACAAAGATACAGATGACCCATCATCTTAAAGAAAAGGACAGATTGATCTTAATGATGGCTTGTTAGATGACGTATCCTTTTTTTCCCTCATCCTTCTTTAAGGTTGATATATCATCATTATGAGGAAGATTAGCTCCTAATTGAGAAAAATTTAAGAAATATGCTTCTTTATCCCTCTTCAAAATTAAGCGCATTATTTCCATAAATATGGGATCTTGGGATGCCTCCAATATGTCATATTTAGTTACTTCATCTATTAGAATTTAATCTTTCCTTGGTTGAAACTATGTAATTTAAGGATAAACCAAGGTATCCTTATTTGTATTTGTCCTCTAGTCCAAGTAGGAGGACATGTCACTATTTTGTAATTCCTTTAATAAGGAAATTAGATATTCCTCCTTAAGAGGAATCTCACATTTGTCACACACACAATATGAATGTGGCATTCATAGAAGATGGGAGTTACATGAAAACTCCTCAACTCATCTCTATTTAAGAGATGCCTCTCACACACTTGTCTAAAAATCTTCTCTTCTTTCTCACTTCTCCTCACATTCTCATCTTTCTCTCAATATTGTATTGAGCTCATTGCTCTCATTATTTAGGCCTTGTGCCATATTCATATTCTTCACAAGGGGTTTTTATTATTTTTCCCCTTTCAAATCCTTATGTTCTTGTCTTGGTTCTTGGAGCATTTTTGTGATCTCTTGGCTTGATTATGATGACATTAAGTTTTGCCATTAGTATACTTAAGTGAAAAACATGATAAAGGTCATCGGTATAAGCATACCCGAATGACATCACACTGCATACCCGACGAGATGAAAATTCTTGTCGTGAAAATTCTAAGTATAGAATTGACCGACAAACACTATCAAGTATTGAACTGATGACAAAACATAAAGGACATCACTGACAAAACAATTTTCGGAACATTGCTGACGGATCCAAAATCACTAAACTGACGGTACAGCTTTATGAACATCATCGACAGAGAAGAAAAGGAAAGGAACCTGATGAATAGTTCAATATAGGGACACGGACAGAGAAAAAGCATGACATAGAAAAGAATGAAATAAACTTGATAGACTGACAGAGAAGCCCGAGCATCAGAACCGACAGTCAGTTACAGAACCTGCAAAAAGTGGATCTGACTTTCCACGTCAGATAAAACATTGTAATTCTATTTATAGAGTTTTAATTTGTTTTAAATAATTACTTGAGGGTCAAGCAAGTATATTGTAAATGTTTTAAAGCATCCTAACGAATCTAAAATATAACTAACTAAAGATCAAGGTCAAGTTGTAAACCTTGAATCTAGAGTTAACTTGAAAAGCGTGAATCAGGAATGGACCTAGAAACTAGTATATATAGATGTTAAATCATTTGTAATAGTAAGAGTTAACAAATGATTGTAGCCATGAAGAGAATCTAAGAAGCACAAGTGAATTCATGTAAATTTTAGAAACATATCATATCAGTTCTCAAGAACACAGACAAGGCTACCGACGAGTAGAGACAAGGTATCATTCAATCACTCAAGGTGATTACATATACATTGTAAGATTTATAGGATCTGTTATCAACAATTAGAGATTGCATATACTATCAAATCAACATTTATAATGTAGTTGCATTCTAACAAGTGCATCACATCAAAAATCCTTTAGTAGAAGGTGGACTTAATAGTTCTTGACAAATCTCTTAACAGAGTGCACACCCAATGGTGTTGCTAAAGCTTCAAATAAAGTAGATCCTAATAGGTCTCCACTCTAATACTTCTAACATGGTAGATCATCAGAAGTGATAAAATTGTAAGCCTTAACCGACTCCCTTCTTATTTGCAGATAGTGAATTTTTGTGGGTGACATCCCTACCGTAGTTTTTACTTCCTAACAGGAGTTTTTTGCGATATCATATCTTGTGTTATGTGTTATTTACTTTCATGTATGTTTCTTAAATGTTTACACATGTAAAGAACTTATGTTATGATTTCACATACATAAAGAAAGATGAATAGATAGATAGGTGAATATACAAATCTAATGACACAAAGGTTAATGGGAAAATTACATAAATTTTTTTACAGATACTGATTCACCCCTCCCCTCTTAGTACATCATTCTAGTAATTCCAAAAATTGGTATCAGAGCTAAGTCTCTCTCTTGAAAAGCTTAAAGACTTAAGAGAAAAGATCAAGACAATGAAAAATTATAGACTGGAGAAGACTATTGAGAATGAGCAGTTACAAATTCAGATTTACTATGAGCAATACAAGGAGGCGAGAGTAAGCATGAGAAAGTTGCTTGATGAAAGAAAGATTATGGCAACTAGGCTTAGTGAAAAATATTATCAAGAAGAGGAGATCCCAGATTACTTCAACTCAACTAAATCAATAACAAGCAAAGCATCAGACACATCAGTAGAAGAGATCATAAGTCTACAAGAGGTCAATCTACATCTGACAGAGAAAATCAAGATGCTGCAAATCAGTCAAGAGACTCAGATGGTAAAAATGATTGATGTCATGAATGATTCAAGAAAAGATGAATCAGAGAGAACATTGGCTATTGATGATAGGAGGAAAATCACAGAGAAGCTACAAGAAAAAGAATCAGAGATTCAAAAACTTACTGATCATCACCATGAGATTACCAATCAGATTATTCTTATGAGTCAAGAGGTAAACAGATTAAATACTGAACTCATTGAAACAATACAGATCATCGGTGAGCTAAAAGAATAAAATGAAAAGCTAAAGCATGAAGTTAGAATTCAGAATCAACACAATGAACTCATCAAGAAAGCTGAAGATAGCAATAAAAGAATAGATGATTTTCTTGACGGGCAAAGAAGAGTCAACAACTACACAGGTCTAGGGTATGTCGACAATGGAGAATCATCTAATCAATCAGATCAAAGGAATTCTTATGCAACTCCAAGAACCAAGAAGCTGTCTTGCAATCAATATGGAAAACTAGGCCACACCTCAAACATTTACATAAACAAAATGAAAGGTATTCCTCAATCGCAATCTACTTTCATTGGTAATTGTTATAAATGTCATAAGAAAGGACACAAGGTACATGAATGCAGATCCAAGGTAACAAATCCAAATAAGGAAACCTACATGGACAAGTACTATCCTACCTACAAAATGAATGGAAATACACATCAGGAGTGTTGGAAAAAGAATAAGAAAGCATGGACACCAAAAGAACATGATAATGACTATTAATCGACAATAATTGATAACTCATATGTTTGCGACTGTAACACATGGGTAAACTGCACAACATGTGGAAGGTATGGTCATATTGCTACCAACTATATGAGAAAATGGACTAGAAGACCTAGAGGATGGACCAATCTAGGTATGGCATGTTTACATTGTCATAAGGTTGGACATGTGATAAAAGATTGCAAAGACCGACTGACAGAAACAAGCACTTATCCCAATGGAAACACCATTGATGACATCAAGAACATGAGAAACAAGATGTGGAGAAAAGCTACAAACACTGAAGGTGCTGGAACAAGCAATGCAAATGATGACACCCCATCCAATGGATCTGGTGGCATCACTTTTCCCAACTAAGTTGCACAAGTAAGTATGGAACTACATTATGAAAAGTTATATTATGCATCTGTTCCATTACACATTGATCATATTGACAAAATTAACATTATTGAAGATGTACTATATCGTTACTTGTAATATTATTGAAAAACAATTCCATCGGTAAATGGGTACCAATAAGCATCGGTGAACACACAAAGTAAAGTTGTCATTACTTACTGAAATGTATCGGGCATTACACAAAAGCCAAGTCACTAAGTGTAACCGAAAGACATCGGTGATCTTTGAGCTGACAAAGGTTGTCATCGCCATCTTACTGACAATCATCGGTGAAATCACCAAAGCTACTAGCTACCTCAAAAATTTGCGCCTACATCGAAGATGTTATTTGTGCCTCAACCAACGAACTTAGTCTTTGTACACCGATGAGTTGTTGGGCATTAATGACAACTTAGGGCACAAAAAGTTATAAAAGTGCGACGGAAGAACTCATTTCACACCCGCAATTTTTGAGCAATGAAGCAGAGCTAAGCAGAGTGATTGAAGAACATATTGAAGTGAGACCTTAGCAAGATTCAAACTCGACTCAATAGATTCATGAGCGATCATAGAGATCAGTAAGTACCTACAATCACCGACCGCACTGTGTTTAAGTTATGGAAAGCCCTAAATTTCAAAATACGATAGAATCTACTTCAAGAATAGAAAAATTGAAAGAGGATAAGAATAAAATGATTAATATTATTAGCAATAGTACTTGTGTTGAACCTAAATACAAGTTACACCCAGAACAACCTGATGATTCTAGAGCATTCTCTAGAATCCCACCTGGGGTTTTGCTGGTAGAGGACGTAAGGTCCTATATACGTTGCAAGATCTCAGAATTAGGAGATCTAGACCTAGATAAGTCCTATAAGGAACTATGTGATGACACTAGAAACCTGAAAGAAGAGCACAAGCATTTAGATGTGAAAGGTCTGACAAATGCATTACACTTTCCTAGGGTTTTTAAGACTGAATGGATACTGATAGTTCTTAGCAGAATGCATAACTAGACATTGTGGCTTGATTAGCCTAAACAAATAACAAAAGATGTTATTCATGCAGTTACTGGATATCCCACAACCGACAAGCCAAAAGCTCACAAACACCCATCCATGAAGGAAGTGGAAAAGTTAACAGGTGCAAAATCAGACAAAAGAGGTCTCAAGGTTAACACCATCAACAACAAGGAACTCAATTTTGGTGCATGTGTGGTAGGATATAAAATCTTTCAGGCCAGTAGAATGAACAACATAGAAAGCACTACTATGAGCACAACCTACAAGATCATCAAACTAGGAAAGAAGATGGACCTTGCAGAAATATTGTTAAATAAACTTGAGGAGAACATGAACACCATAAGGTCATCAAGGACAAACACTTGTAAGTTTGGATCTCTGATTATGTGCATATTCTTTTACTTTGAAGAATACTTTCCTTCCATAGGCAAAGTAGTATGGGACATAAGCAAACTAGTCACCATACAGATATGTGAGTACATAGAATCATTAGGTAAAAATTTTGATGACTTAATGAATGAATATTTCAAAGGATTTAAGGAAAATATGCAAGCAAGAACAAGGACACCAGAGAGGTTGATAGAAGAACAAAAATATGATATATGTTTTATGGTAGATATTGATGTTACTTATATCAAACCAGTAGTGTGAGTGTGATAATGGGTACCTGTTAGATGAACACAAACACTTCAATAGATCATTGTTTTAGAAACATGGGGTTAGTAAAAGCATGAAAAACACATAAAACCCTCTAAAGACGACCTATTGCCTTCTAATCTAGGAAGAGTATGAACACCAACATATC
>MU219943.1:308263-318571 GCA_018584345.1 Thuja plicata | reverse complement strand
ATTACAATTTGATCAAGGAAATTGATTTGAATTGAAAATGTTCCAAAGCATTGATTTAGGAATTTGATAAAATGATAAAATAATAAATGGGGCCCAAAGTCTAGGCGACCATTTTAGGGTGCATACACTAGGGACCTATAAACAGAGGAGTGAAACATCCATAGTTTTTACAATTCATGTTAACAATTGCAATCCCATACCATTAAAAATGGAGGAATGTGGAGGATTATTCAGAGTAACAAACTAGAAACTTCTATGCAAATTCAACCTTCAACTTTCTCCAATGAACAAGATAGAAATCGCTCATCAGGAGCAACAAGATAGATATTAAAATAGTCTATAAAATCTTGAAACCATATGTACGCATTTCATTCTTATAATCCTCATCTCAAAGCTTCAATGATTCTAATCGTCATCTTAAAGCTACTTGTGTCAACGCTTCTAATCCTCGTCTCAATACAATATCATCATGTTATCATCATTATCACCATCTCTTAATCCTAACTCATAACACAATATTTTTATTATGGATAGAAATACAACATGGTATAGACATAAACACCAAGTAGGTGGACATCCACAATAGATAATACTATCGGTCATCAATAACCTATACAAGTATCTACCATCTACACTAGAGAAATATTACAACTAGTATACATCCTACCTTTAAAAAGATCTCCACAACTATAACCATATTAGTAAAGGTCTGACCTCATAATCATCAATGACACCATCAACACAAATATCAATAATCTCACAACTACAACATCACAAAAGTAGAGGGTTGACATCAAAAAGTACATCAAAACACAAATGTTAACTTGCTTGAATAAAATTGTTTTTACTTTTCTCTTTTATTGGACCAAAAATTGATCTTCCCATTAATTGAAATTACATGGGATTCTATATATTGTGATGAATTATCAAGGGTTTCTCTATGAGACTTGGTCATAGTCAAATCTTTTAGCCTTACGATTAACTCAAGTTTTTTTTTTATTTGCCCTAGAATGTTATCTTGTGTGTTTGGGGGATGCCTACAAATTAAAGGAGGTGTTTCACATGCTTCTTCTTCATGAGGGTCTTCACGAGGAGGTGACTAAGGATTTGAATAGGTGGATTATCAATTCCTAAATTTTTAAAAAAAAGTTAATTTGAATAGGTGGATTACATCATATATGCCTTGCACCTTATTTGGTATATTCCATATGCTATTTTGGGGACCAAAAAGGTGTTTGGTATCTTTTTGGTTCCCATTTTGGTGCACATGCCCAATCTCTAGTTTGTTCCAACATACAACTAATTTCTCTAGCTTCTTTAAGTTGATAGACATTACCATCAGTCTTGGTTCTTTTGCCAAAAGTTTTCTTGAGCTTCCTTTCCCAATTTAACAACATTTTTCATGAAATGTGAGATTATATCCTTTGCTACACATTTGAATGACATTGAGAAGATTATGTTTCAAAAACCTAACATAAAGAACATAATCTATCTTGTTCTTCCCATCAATTGGTATTATACCCTTCCCATAGATAGGGGCAATTCGTTCATCTCAAAATTTTACAAATACTTTTTTCCACTTCTTGAGATTGATAAAATTTTCTTTATCTCTAGTCATGTGATGAGAAAATCCTCTGTCAATCACCCAGGCATTCACTTCATATTTTGCATGGAAGATAGCCATACAATAATTGATTTTATCAGCTTGAAATTTCTGAAACATCTTCCTAATCTTAACATCATCCTTTTTATCATCAATTCTTATTTCCATAAAGAGTGTTTCATCATTTGAATCATTTTGAGTTTCATCTTTTGAGGAATAGTTATTATCCTTGGAATAAATACTCCTTTTGTACTACTCTCTTTTATTTCTATATTTAGATTCTCTAAAAGTACATAAAGAAGAATAATGACTAATTTTACCACAATTAAAACACTTGAAGGTAACTTAGCTTTGTATTTTCCAGTTCCTCTCTTCAATCTTCTTACACAGTTTTCTTAAGCATCTTAAAATCCATGAAGTCGATCATCATCTTATACCTTCTTACTGAATTTGAATGCAGTCTCCCTCTTAGGAATATCCTTGTCAAATTATCTCATTTCATATGCATTTAGAGAACCATACAAATTCTCTAATGAATATTTATCTAATTCATTTCTTTCTTCAATGGAAAAAACTTTAGAGCTATGCATTTTTGGAAGAGATTCGAGAATCTTTGTCACAAATTCTTCTTTAATTTCTCTACCCCTCTAATGATGTTTACAGATTCATCTAATCGAAGCTTATAGTTAGAAAAGTATTCATCTTCATCCATCCTATAATTTTAAAATCTAGTTTTAAAATTTTGCATCTTCATCTGTTTCACCTTAGTGTCACTTTCATCTCTTCCATTGAGTTTGACCCAATTTTCTTTAGCAGTGGTGCAATGCATCAACTTTACAAGTTCTATATCTACAAGTCCACTCATAATTTCATTCCTTTCTTTTCAACAATTATCACGTGCCCTAATCTTTGTAGCATCTATAAGAGAACTAGCAGGAGGTGTATAACCATCTTTGACAAATTTTAAAACATAAAACCTTAATGAGGATAAATGTGCTTCCATTCTTACTTTCCAAAGAGTGAATTTTGAACCTTCAAACTTAGGAGCCTTGCGAGATCCATTTTTTTACATCCTGGACCTTCCTCAAGCAGTTAATCATACTTCAAAGTAATCTTTCTTTGATACCAAATTGTTTAATGCATTTGGAGATTGAGAAGTGGGGGTGAATTAGTCAAAATAAAAATTTTAAACATCTTACTTTAATTCCAAAATATGTAACTTTAAGTAGAAACAATAAAAGATATAACAATCAACATGGGTACACAAGACAAATCCATATTTAAGTGGAAAACCTAATGAGAGAAAAACCAAATGAGAATATCTCACAATATATAAGAGTATTACAAGAGGCTTACTAATAGACTTGCAGCCAAGACACATTGTCTTAGGGAAAGACTCCACTGACTTATTGTAAAGAATAACTATCTCCAAGCAAGATAAAAATAAGGACCTATAGAGGAGACTGACTATCTCAACAAAGAATACATAAAATGAATTACAATGAATAGGCCTTCAACTTACTGCTTCCAGCATTCTCCGTAGATTGTAGATTCTTTTGAAATGATGTCTCAAGCGATCATTATCAATTAAGCTCCACAACTTCCACCACACAACGTTGCTTCCTCAAATTCACATCTTCCAAACTTCACACACATCCCACACACATTGAAACTAATTTTATCTTCAATTTATACCATCTATATCATCACAAAACATTAATTAGGTCATCTAGAATAAGAGATAAGGGGTGATCCCAACAAGTCAGCCACCAAAATTAAATTATGGTGAAAGAGGACCTATCCAAAAGATAGATAGGATCTAAAATATCATAACACAAAAACCAAAGTGATCCCAAACATCACAAATGCTTGGTGCACATCCTCCAGAGTGTGGAATAGGGTAATGTGTAGCAACAATTAGTCATCCCAAAAAATATTTCTTCAATAATAAATCACTCATTTCTAATCCCCAAATGGTAAGGTTGGACCTAAAATCAACTCAACACATCATCTAATGCAATAAAAAATTGGCATAAGAAGTAAAACAAATTCCATTGACTAGATAGCCACAAATAACCCTAAAAACCAATTGTAAACATAATGTAGCACTAGAGTACTCAATCATTGCTATGCAGATCACATAGAGATGTTCCTAAACATCCAACATAATTCATAAGAATATATTTCATGTTTCATTAATGATCTAAGCTTCCAACACCATTTTGACATAACATTGTTCATAATAGAAAGGCCAAGATATATAATTATGAAGCACATTCCAAAAAAATACTTGCGGTACACTTATCTACTCAAAAATTAAATAGAGACAGTAAAAAAACACTCTAATCCTTCTCTCCAAGATGCAACATAAGAAAAATTAATACAGAGAAATGCACAATATTTCTAAGACCAGTTCTAATAGACACCCAAATTGCCAGCAAACAATATGTGCTTGAGATATTTATGACAACACTCTAGGGTCATGTAAAGATAGGAGTGTAACATCCATAAAACATACAATCCATGTTCCAAACCACAAGTCCATACCATAAAATGTTGAGGGATGTAGAACATTCTTCAAGGAAACCAACTAGATAGTTCTCTGCAAATTCAACCTTCAACATTCTCTAATGGTTAAAACAAAAATTGCTCACCAAGAGAAACAAGAGAGATTTAAAATAGTCTATATCATTAAAAAACCATATATACTAATTTCATTCTTATAATACTCATCTTAAATATTTAATACTTCTAATCCTCATCTTAAATCTACTTGTTTCAATGCTTCTAATCCTTGTCTCAATATGATATCATCAATGTCACGATCTCTCAATGATAACTCATAAAACAAGATCTTTTTCATGGTTAGCAACACATGGTGTAGAAATCAACACCAAGTAGGTGGACATCCACAATAGAGAATACTATAGGTCATTAATCACCTACACAAGTATTTTCCATCTACACCAAAGAAACGTTACATTTAGTATACATCCTACCTTCAACAAGGTGTCAACATCTTCATAACTATAACTATGCCATCGAAAGACCAACCTCGTAATCATAAATGATACCATCACAACACATATCAAGAATCTCACAACTACAACATCAAAAAAAGAAAAGGATTGACATCAAAAAGTCAACAACACAATACATATCAACAAGCTCTCACCTGCAAGTAGAGGGTTAACATCAATGAAAGAAACAAATACTAATGCCCATCACATATTAAATATTCAAATAACATAATTTTTGTTGATATAAAAAACAAAATAATCCCATAAATTAGGAAAACAATAAAGTAAGATTTGAGATTTATCTTCATCATCCATCTTGACAACAACTGATGCCAGTTGAGCCAAAAATATATTCAATGCTTACAGGTGGTTTGTGACTTGTCCACCCTTCCCCATTTTAAAGGAATTCAATTTATTCCTCAAGAAAATCTTATTCACTAAATATTTATCTTGATACATCTCACCAAGCTTCTTCCATAGCTTCTTTACAGAGGAATCTTCATGGGCATTTATTAAAAAAAAGTTTTCTAAGCACAATCTGATTAGACCCTTGGATTTTTGGTCCATAATATCATAATGAAAAATTATAATAAAATATATGGGTCTGAAGACATCCTCATTAATAGGATCTAAAAGATCTTAAACTATTAAAAATTCCTCCATCTTCAACTTCCATATCTCAAAATTATTTCTAGAAAATTTCTCCACCTCTGTCCTCTTTAAACAACTTGTCATTTTGAAAATTCCTGCAACAAGATCACAAAATATATTCTACATAAGATCACACTCAAATTTGGATTAGTTCAAAATATACAATAATCCACAGATAAAACCAAAAGTGATCAGGCTCTGATACGACTTATAAGGAAGTTAAGGTAGTAGAACAACTTTCTATGCCAAACTCAAGAGGAGGGTTATGCAAAAACGTTTTAGATATTTATGAGATTTAGAAAAAAAATAATAGAAATTAGCATAAATAACATGCATATCAAAACACAAAAATTTATGTGGAGGAAACCCTTTCGGGAGAAAAACCTCAGAATCCAAAAGTTGTCTAATATATTATTTGAAAAATCAACAACAAATTACATTATACTTGAAAGCAAGATTCTTATGGGAGTATCACCAATGGAGATCCAAAGGAAACTAAATAGCTATTAAACTCTCAGAATACATCATAATACATAGTCGTAATACAATACCCTCATAAAATAAGGTTTCATTTTAGGGCAATCAAAGTGCACAAAAAATCTACTGTTAGATATGTGACTTAATGATAAACGATTGAGATTTACAATGATAATTAATGCAAAAAATGTGTCTTTGTGGGTGTTGTCATTGAAACCTCACTGGGGCATGTGGACCTCAGACCTGTGTCTGGGGGTCCATCCCCCTTGTACCTTGCAAGGGGGTACCCTACCTTGCCACCCCCCATGCTCATTTATTGACTAGTATTTTATTATTGCAAGGTTGAGACATCATTTTCCTAATAGTAACTACCTCTATAATTATCTTCATCCAATAAAAAAATTGTATAAAAAATAATAACAATCTGTTGAACATGACAAATAATTGAGAGGGAGGTGAATAAGTTATTTCCACACAATTTATAAAAATTTCTGTGTCAGAAAATAGTTAAACAAAATCAATAACTTTTTTCCCCTTGAGAGAAAGCCTCCAAACACCGATCTAGAATGTAATAAGCTTGCAAATCACTGGACCAATGCACACACTGGTGCATTTAGTGAACACTAGGAAGGGGTAGAATGCCCCACTTCCCCCTCAGATACTCAAACGTATCCTTGCACAAAGGTTTTGTGAATATATCTTCTATCTACTCCTTTGTGGGTACATACTCAAGTTTTACTTCACCATTCAACACCTCTTTGATAAAATGATACCTAATGGCTATATGCTTTGTTCTACAATGTTGTACTAGATTCTTGGGCATACTTATAACACAGGTATTATCACACATAATCAAAATTTGCTCTTCAAAAGTAACACCTATTGTGTGTGTATATTTCTGCACCTATTGCCTGTGACACAACACTTCAATAAGTAATTCTATTAGTGAGAAACAAGGGTTAATGAGCATATAAAACCCTAACATTGACCTATTGCTTTCTAACTAGGATGAGTGTAGCAAATAACATAACAAACCTCAGATTATGCTAATACCAGTGACATAAACAACCTAGCATGAAAGATTTAAGTTTAAAACAAACTATTTAATTACTTAAGCATGCATATTAGTCTAAAATGGGCATTATAACCATGTAAGAAAGTAACTAATGGAGTGTGCGTGAAGCTAGGAAGGAATGGGTAGCATAAAAATGCTTTGAGATTCCTTCAAAATCTTGGCATAACAACACTACTATTCAAAATTTGAGGCTTATTATGAGCTCCAAATACCTTCAATTTATAGAGGAATGGGAGAGAGAGACGGGAGACAAGGTTCATTAATGGAGCCCCTAAGGTCATTAATGAGGTGTAAGAGCCATTAATGCCTTGGGAATTAATGAGGGATGGGCAAGAGGGAATATCCATTAATGAGTTATTAATGAAATTCATTTAAGAGGCATGGGAGGGTGTAAGGCTCAACTTGGCAAGTTGGTCCTTAGAGAAGTCATGCTTGAGAAAGTTGACTTTCTCAAGTGGGTTGAGTTGTTAATTATTCCTTAATGGAATGTGACAACATTAGGAGGGGGTTAGGATAGGATTTAGAATTGGGATTAGATTAGTATGGAGGAAATAGGTTGAGATGGGTTAGAACCCAGCGTAGAAGTGGTTGAGGTAGGTTAGATTGGGGTTTAAGGGAATATAAATGAAATGAATTAAACTTATTTAATTCATTTAAAATAGAGGAATTAATTGTTTAAGCATTTTATCACTTTTTAATAATTAAGGGGACTATAGCCATATTTGAATTTGTTTTGATTTAATTGGTTTGAATCAATTATATGGCTATAATAGTTAATAATTTGGTGATTTGATCACTTTAGGAGATTAAATTGATTTCAAAAAGAATTATGCCAAGCAGTAATAGGGTCGTTTGGACATATTTGGGGGTATGATCACACTTAGGGAAAATAGGGTCTATATTTGAAATAGACCAAATTCAGGTGGTTACATTTGCCCCTCTTTGAATTGATGTGCGAGCAACGCATTGATTCAAAGAAAGTTTTTGATTTTGACTTCAGAAAGATTGAGAATTCCTTTCTTGGTTGTCAAATGAAATGTTGATGAGATCAGTCTTGCACTTGATCAAACCAAATTGATAGAATTAATTTTGAACTTGGTTGTTGTCCAAAAATCAATTAAAGATTTTTAAAGATACCAATTCTGAACTTGGTTGTCGTCCAAAGATTCATAATACTGATTCTGAACTTGGTTATCGTCCAAAAGTCAGTAAGAAGCTACCAGGAGCTTAATAAGAATCTTTTAAAATGAGGAAACACAAGATATATAGCTTATGAGAACCAAAGCTTTCTATCCAATAGTTTTGACTTTAGTCAAGGAAACTGTTATGCCCCTAGTTTGTTTGATAATGAAGTCTTTCTAATGTTGTTTCGAGAAAAAATATTTAATTGATGATAGTGTGATCATGCCCCCTTGGGAATGAAATTGAAGGAAAGAATAAAATCCCTCAGTTGAAATGATGTATCACTTGCAGGAACGGGTAGTTCAAGAAAGAATAGATTAGAAGAAGTGAAGAAACGGGGGTGTGTTAAGAATAAACACAAGGGTACCAAGTTAATTATGTTTAAAATGTGAGTTCAATTTCATTCCTGATAGATCAAATATTTCAGGAATCATTCATTACGTAATTAAATTGGATTTAGGAATGAATATAGAAATCATTTTTGAGCTCAAAGTCCTTATGTTGTTACTTTTTTCATAAAATGCATCATGCAATTTGTAAATGCAGCTATATGCAGACTCTTAGGACTTTGTCACTGGTATGCAAATGTATATCTTTTTATCATCATTGGGCACTCTTTCAGAATGGATATCACTTGATAGTACAACCATCACTAATACCCATTGATATTATGAAAGTATGAATACTATGTTTTATTGAAATGTCGAAAATAGACTTAGGCATCAAGGCATAGAAGCCAGGATAACAAAATAGTCACCTTCCTTTTAATATACTAGATTCTGATTAAGGCAAGATATTGGACCCACAATGACCTTGAAAATTCATATCCTTGGGTACATTATGATTCGTATATCTTAGTGAGAATCTGGATTAGAAAATAGACAAGGAAATTGTTTCAACCTCACTGTAGTTTACACATAACAAAGATCGAGATATATGCGGCTATCCACCCACAGTGACAACTCTTACCATAAACATCTAAGTTAGGTAAAATTTATAGGATCATTTGGAATAATCACCATACATAGAAAATCAAGAAAATATTATGCCCCTATCCTTGTGACTCTTTGTCTTTGCGCAGACGTCATTAAGTAGCTAAGAAGACATAATAAATCATCAATTGTGAATCAATCAAATAAAATTTATAATTACTTAGATGCCCCTAGTTGAAAACATCATCAGGACATGAAATAATCATAACCAAACCAATATCTAACTATGTGTTTAAGTAGTACTTGTTCATTCATATGGCAAACACAGTAGAGATTCATTAATAAAAAAATTGGAATATAAGCAATATGGCATTTCCATGCCTGTGCGTTGATAGGATAATCCGTTCATGTTTGTGATCCAATATAGCCTTGTAGGAACTCTGTTAATGTAAATTTCATGTCTGGATATGGGATGTTTGAAAAGACACCCTTGTTTTGGAAAGTGACATCATTTTGCAAGTATCAAGAAACATCGTGTCCGTGGGGCAAACCATCCTAGAGAAACCTAGAAACCGCAACCTACCATACTAAAAAAGATGCCCCCAGTGCAGAATGACTTATTCAGACAAATCCCAAGTGAGGATAAGATAGCCATTTAGGAAATGAAGTCAGCGTATGGGCACAGGTATAATTATGAAGGCCTAGTATCAGCAATGCTTTGATAGATGGAGCATTGAACACAAGTGACGCCTGATTGCTAGGTTTTCATCATGGTACTTATCCAAGGTGCCACAAGAAGTGGTTTTCACCATAGGATGAATCTTTTTCTCTTTAATTTTGCTACCAAGGCGCCTGTTTACCAGGTTTTCACTGAGGCAATTTTTTCTTTTCTTTTTTTCTTTTTTTTCTTTTTTTTTGGGTTTCAAGGAGGAACCTATGCATCTTTCTCTTGGGATAATGGTCTTTTGAAAGATATGCTATGATAGGCCAAGAACACTAAAAGTATGCTCAAAGATGTTGATAGGGTGATGAAATGGAGGATAAGGAAGATGGAAGCCAATATTTTATGCAATGTACTGGATGAGAGAAAAATAAGGAATGTAAGGACCCAATATGGAAGGATAGTAGGTGACAAGATCAACATCAACACACTCTTTGAAGGGTAGTGTATGGATTGAGTTTTTGATATATGAATGGGTAGGGATCTTGGTACACAAGGACCCAAGATGGAGGAAGTATTTAAAGTAATGGATTTTGGGACATGAGGACCCAAAATAGAGTTAGAAGATGGACAATGTGTGAAAGAAGATGAAGTGGAAGCCTTTGGAAGCTTGGATGCCAATTCTAATTTTTCCTTTTTGTTCAAGC
>MU219943.1:276823-298543 GCA_018584345.1 Thuja plicata | reverse complement strand
TATATATATATGAAGAACATTTTTTAAAGTGAAGATGTGATGTATGTATGGAAGTGTATGTGAAAGAGTTATAGATGACTGATGGTAGATGCGAGATCAGAGATTGACAGGGTGTTTTATACCTTTAACAGGGTTGATATTCCTTTAATAAGGAAATGTACTATGTAATATTCAGCTCCTAACAAGGCTAGGTCTCTTAACAGGGAAATTATACTTTAGTGCATGCTTGTGGGTACCATCCCCATCGGGGTTTTCCCTTCGCTAGGGTTTCCTCAACACAATAATGGTGTAATGAGTTGTGTTATTTTCTTATGTTCTTTTCATTTCAGAAATCATATGGTTTATTTGGAATTGGTTTAAGTTTAATTTAAAGTGATGTCATATTGATCCCCCCCTCTAAGTATTACTTAATCCTAATGATTGGTATTAGAGATTTTGGCCCTGGATAAGAAAGTTTAACAACTTAAGGGAGATCAAGATGGATTCTATAAGTTTTGAAGAAAACTTTGAAGCAGCACTTGAAGACCTTGACAAAGAAAAAGCAGAGAATGGTGACTTGAGTTTCAATTTAAGAAGAGCTGAGGGATTCATTAAGAAACTGAAAGATCAGCTTGAACTTTCTAGAAGTCAGAGACGGGATCTTATGGTTTAGATAAAAGAGGATTCAGACAATGATAATTTAGATCTGATAAAGAAACTTGAATAAGAGAATGATACTTTGAAACTTAATCATGAAACAATGGCTAAAGAGATTCAACAAGAAAAGGATGCTAAAAACAAGATTGAAGAAGCCTTGAAGGATGCTAATATTCTAATGGGACAAATGAAGACTGAGCTTGATCATTACAAGAACAAGTATCTAGAATTGGAGAAATATAATCAGATTATTAAAGGTGAACTTGTTGAGACAAAGAAACAAATTGAGAGACTTCACATGAGCAGTGACTTGATCAATGAACAAAGTGACAAACAAAAACCTAAAGGAGATATGACTGGTGTTGGATTCAATGAAACTAAATGTTCTAAGAATCAAGAAGAGAAACCTAATGCGAAGAATTATGGAGAAAATCCTATTCTTAAAGAACCTAAAGAATAGATCTGACCTTTCAGAGATAGATGTTTTGGTTGTAATAAGTTTGGAAACATGAAGAGAGATTGCAGAGCTAATGCCCCTTTCAAACCTTTGTCTAGTTATTGTTTTAATTTTCATGCATATGGGCACAAGAAAGAATAATGTAGGAAACCTAATCAATCTAGATATGGACAAGATAATAGCAGAGGAGAATTAGTAGTTAAACCTAAATGTTACAAATGTAATAACCTTGGGAACATTGCAAGGTATTGTAAGTTGCAAGTAAATCAGAATAAACCTCTTCCTATATGCTACAAATGAAACAATCTGAGGAATATAGAGAATTTTTGTAGGTACAATGGAGAAGACAACAGAATAATACCACCTCCTATGAATACACAGAGGAATGACAATGATACTGGTAAGGGTCTTGCAGATTACAAAAGTGAATTTGACAATTGTTTCAAGAAAGCAGAAGATAACAGCAGTGGTAAGGTATGTAAATTCAAAGAGTCAAATGAGATAGTGGTTCAAGGAGAGAAGGTAGATGATACAAAATCTTCACCTGTTGCTAACACTGCTACATTGACCTAAATGACCAATCATGGCCTTAGGGAGAACATTGGATGATTACACCTAACTATATCTAGGCCCTGATTATGAGGAGTAAGCTCATGCGAGCTTGGTTATGATATACGTAGACATTATGTAACCCATATCTGAGAGCACAACATTGAATGATTCATATTCTGTGATTGCGAGATGTGTGATTGATTGGATAGTGTACGAAGTTAAGTTTATTGGGTAATGTGCACTTCTCACTTAGCGATGATAAAAGGCATTTGAGATTCTTATTTATTCACCATTTGAAGATCAGTGACCAAGGAGAGTAGAGATTTGAGAGTATTAGATTACCAAGCAGCCACATTGCGTGATCGATTGAAGCGGAAATTTCAAAATTCATCATGTTTAAGGTATTTAGATTATCGACTTGAACATAAGTTATGGATGCACCATTAATTTATGATGTTGTAGATCGACCTAGATATAAATTCAAGAAACATATGTTTAAGTGTAGTGAAGATGACCCCGAAGGAGCCTTTTCCTAAACACCACAAGACATCTTGCACATAGAGGATATTAAGGCATATATTCATTGCAAATATGACACATTGGGAGATGAAGAGATTGTTACTGAAATAGAATATATGTTAGGTGATGATGGTAAAATGAAGGATGAATTCAAACACTTAGACAACCTGAGCATTATGAAAATATTAGACTTGTATGATTTCAGCGAAGAAGAATGGTTCAAAATATTACTTAGCAAAGTTCATGATAAATTCATCTGGATAGGAGAGCAACTTGTAAAGATTCATAGTTAGTTGATTCATGACATAACTGGGTTATAAAATACTGGAGTTATAATTTTGGCAGAGAATCATATAAATAAACAAGTTGAAACCTTAACACACTCTAAATGGGACAGGCGAGTTATGACTGTGAATGATATTTTCCTACAGGATGTTAGACTGATTGCAATGATACTTGGATACAAATTTTACTACAACAATAGACCTAATTCAGTCTCAGCAGGAGTCATTATGATGGCTTATAGGATGATAAAGGAGAACACCACATTCAACCTATGTGAGGTTCTGGCACAACAATGTTTGGAGAATGTTAAGTTAACCAAGAAGGATAAATCTAAGACTCTTAGATTTGGTCTAGTTCATATGTATATCCACATTGAGCATAAGTTTCCTGGAATGCACGGGCACCCTAGAGCATGGAAAGAAAACATACCCATGGGTATTAAGATATCACAGAGTTACATAAGAAACATGGGTGGATGGAGAACTGTTTGGCGTGATCAAAATTCTTCAAAGGCAAATGAAAGAAAGATTCAGAATTCCTAAAGATTTAGTTGAGAGATATAAGGATAAAAAAAATTTCATGGTTGAAACTAATTATTTATGTTTTGAGGCAGTTGTACCAAGGAAGAAACGGTGTCACCCTATGGGATATAAAGTTAGTTCAGAAGTTTTAATTATGCAAGTTGAACATATATTGGCATCTGAAGTTGATACATCTAAGGAGAGATGGGGCACATATGAAGAGAAATCATCTAAACTCAGAGAAGAAAAAACTAGAGGGTTAAGAAAGAGAAGAGTAGAAAATATAATTGATTAATGAGTAGCTAATGTAGGTATAACTAAAGAGGAGATGAGAGAAGTAAGGAATAAGATAGCAGAGAGATCTTCTGGGTTGGAAAGTACTACTACTACAACCCTTCCATCTCCAGAAATTGAACAGGTAGTTAGTCCTATTTCTACTATAATTGATCTGACTACACCCTCACTACCTCATAAATCATCATAGGAAGAGACAAAAAAGATTGTTCCTCGAAGAAACACAAGGTCCACTAAACTAGACTCACCTCCTAAGAAGCAAAGGACTGAAGAAGAAGAAGAGAAGAAAGTTGAAAAAGAGACCACAAATGACAGACATGTATGGAAGCCAGATATAAAGATGCTAGAGAAAAGAGCTAATGAGAAAGGAAATCTTGTTTCAATGAACAAATACTATGATAGGTACGAGGAATCTGAAAAACTAGTGATTGAGGACATAGTGATAAATCATTTACTTTTTTTCAAGAATAATCTATTAGAGATAGAGGACAATATACCTGAGGAATTGAATGGTAAACTAGAGATTACAAAATAGCTTGCAGATATTGAAGATGAGGCGACTAGAAATCAATCTATTGAGGACATGTTTCCAGTAGTTTATGTACAAGAGAGAGAAAGAATATTTAATGAAATCAAACCTTTGTTGATAACTAAAGCAAGATTAGCAAAAATTATGGTCAAAAAATATGAGGAAGTCATAGAGGAGACTCAAAAGGAATTAGATCATATACTTATGAGTAATATTCCTGAGAATACTCCCCCTCGTAAATATACTATGCCTACACCTATAGGAATTAGAGAGAGCTCTAAGACAGTTGAAGAAAATGTTGAGAAGAGTGAAGTAAATACTGACATGCAACCAAATTTATATATTTTTGGTGTGCCTATGACCCTTGACACTTAACTTGATGAGAAAGATCCATTTGAAGGAAATATTTATAATACAATGGTAGATGAAGTAGAACATAAAGAGGAAGATCAAAAAGAGGTAGAGTAGAAAGAAGAATCATAACAGAAATAAGATAGACACAGCAAAAGAAGAAGAAGCAAGAGTTGATGTAAAACCTTAAATTGACACATCTACTATTATATTGTTGGCAAATAAGGACAAGTTTGTAAGCACATATGTTGACACTATGGATGAGGATGAACTGATGAGACTATATTTCATCGCATTCACAAAGGAAAAAGAAAGATATGAGAAGAAAGGAGACAAAAAGACTAAGGTAATTACTAGAGAAATTGATACTGTGAATAAACTACTTCTAGTCCCTAATATTTTTCAAAGTAAAGATGATGTAGAGAATCTAGAAATGGTACTAGATGATTTTGATGGTCACTATGAGTCCTTAATGAAGATTGCTGATGAGAAGGCAAATAAAATTTATCTAGAAAAGAAGTTGAAGGAAGTATGCCAGTCTATTTTATGGGACTTGGGCATTTTGAGATTAGCTACATCAAAGGCCAGAAGTTGTGTCACACATGGAAGGATGTTATACAACTATTATATGAACCCTATTAGACACATAAAGAATATAGAAGACATTATTGCAAAGGATAGGGCTACTATGAACAAAATGATGGACAATTGTGATACCTCCTCACAATCTATAATGGAGTTGGATAGATAGGTATCAAAGATTTTGGATAAGTTGAATGTCTTGGAGATAGAGAAAGGGAGAGTAATGACAAGATTTGGTTTGCTGAAGAGTATAATTAATCCTAAGCTATTAATTCTTGAAGTTCATCTATCTGATATGGAGGAGACTATAGATTCATTGACAAAATCTATGCCCATAGAGTTAAAATAAGCAGAGACTTCATCCTATGCACTGAATGGACTAATACATGTTAGTTAGTTATTGCTAGAGTCATGGAATGCAAAAGTGAAGATCTTGGAAGATTCCTTTCAAGATATTCTAAAACTGGTGAGCAAGCACTAATTTCCATATTTTTGTAAATTTTGGATACACCTTTGCCATTTTTGTCAAAGGGGGAGAAGAAAGAAGAAAAATGAGAAAAGCATAAGAGAAGAGAAAAAGAGACAGTTTGTGTTGGGACACTTAGTCATTTTTTGATAAGTGTTTCCATCAATTCCAAAGGGAGAGATTGTTGGAAAGTGATATTTTTGGTGAGATACAAGACACTTAAAGGTTGTCATTTATGGCAACACATCTGATAGTATGATCAAGTTAAGTATAGTTTTGGAGATATAGTTCTGAAATCCACTAAGTATAGAAATAGAAGTACAGAGTATAACAACATTGTTTTGGACAGAAAAGATCATGTATGATGTTTGATGACTAGCGAGCTTAGAGGAAGATACTATGGGGTTTGTATGACCTACAGTTAAGATTGATTTTGTTTTGGTGATGATTATAGAGATTTAGAGTGATTTGAAGACATGCGAAGACAACAGAACATTATAACAGAGCAGTTGAACAATTGCAATGATTAAGGGAGCATGAGATGGAATCCAAACATGCTAAGTTGGATTGGTATTGTGAATTACATCCTATACTTTGTTAATACAAGTGCACCAACATTATATTTACTTTTTGTAAAAGTATTTATTCCATGTTGTATTGTAATTGAGAGCTGACTATATGATGTAAGACATATATACATAAAGAACATTTTGTAAAGTGAAGATGTGATATATGTATGGAAGTGTATGTGAAAGAGTTAGAGATGACTGATAGAATATGTGAGATTAGAGATTGACAAATATTGTTGAGAGCTATAACTAGAACTATCTAAGCATTGGAGATGCTTGTTTTTGTTCATTACTGAGAACACTTTGTAATAGAAGTATTGGTTGTAAGAAATATAAGCACAATGTACCCCTAACAAGGTGTTGTATACCTTTAACAGGGTTGATATTCCTTTAACAAGGAAATGTACTATGTAATATTCAGCTCCTAACAGGGCTAGGTCTCCTAAGAGGGACATTATACTTTAGTGCATGCTTGTGAGTACCATCTCCATCGGGGTTTTCCCTTGGCCAGGGTTTCCTCGACAACAAATAATGGTGTAATGAATTGTGTGATATTTTCTTATGTTCTTTTCATTTCATAAATCATATGGTTTATTTGGAATTGGTTTAAGTTTAATTTAAAGTTCTTTAATATTGATTCACCCCCTTCTCAGTATTACTTAATCCTAACATTGATTTCATCCTGAGTAGTAAGGCCATTTTGAGGAAACACGTACTTTGTATCCACATGCTTCTTGGTCTTGTAACCAACTAAAACTAAATAACCTTTTATATGATCTTTCCATAAATTGTAGTCTGATCCATAAAATGTGGGAATGTTCAATTTATGCACCATCGAATCTACCTCAAATTTTTAAGCTCTTCACTGAGGAACCAAGCTCTGATACCAATTGTTGAACAAGCCAAATAAATGAGAGGTGGTGTGAATCATTCATTCCCACACAATTTATAAAAAAATCCTTTGTCGGTAAACATTTAAACAAAAATAATAACAATTTTTGATGTATTGATTAGGAACTTAAATATCCATGTAAAATGTAAACATGAAAATATAGGAACATCGACATAGAGAACACAAAGATTTACATGAAAAACCCAAACTGGGAAAAACCAATGAGAAGCTAATTCTCATGAAATGAAGACACCTGTTAGGGTGACATCGATTAAGGTGATTTATACAAAGTCTCACTACCGATTGTGCTCACTGTAGGTTGGGCTAACTAACCTTAAATATGAATAGGATCACTGTTGATACATAGAGGCTCACTGCTAATACACAGAGGCTCACTGCCAATTACAAAGAGGCTCACTGCCAATAAAAAGAGGCTCATTGCCAATAAGTATAAAAAGAGATTGAATCTACCACTAAGATCACCAAAACTCTGACACTTTCATGAGAAATACATAGATCTCCTCAAGCAGATTCATAATCACTTCACATACAAGAAATGCATAAGCCCCTACAAATAACAGAAGTCCTTTCTCTTCATATACTGCTTGATGCCACCAACCATGTCGGCCAAAATAATTTTAAATAGGTCGCACCAATACATTCCTGTGGTGGTAAGGAATCAAATGTGGACCACATTGACTAATGGAACTCGCCTTGCACAAACCAACATGTAAAAAATTCTCCAAAGCCATTGGTTCCAACATTCATGATGAACATGTTACTTAATAAAAGCTAGGGATCAAACACAAACAAACTTCAAATAGGATCAACACGAAACAAACAATCCATCATATGATGCACACACCAACACGAAAAGTGATAAGGATGGATATCTAGGTTGGGATAATAGAAAGGTGTGTACTGAGAGGGGGGGTGAATCAGTACCCTTAAAAACTTTTAAACAAATCTCTGTAACCAAATATTATGTTATAACTGACTGAGTAGATTACATTCACCAAACATGTAATGTCACTGCTAAAATGTAAATGCATGTAATGTAAACAATAAATATACATGAAAGTTAAGTACACATGATACTAGTATTTGGTATCATATAACACCCCTGTTAGAAGGTAAAAACTGCAGTGGGGATGAGATCCACAAAACTTCACTACTACAGTAAATAAAGTAGCCTCTTAAAGCTTACAAATATTGATCACTTCTGGTGACCTTACCCTATTAGGAGTAATCATAAGATTGATTTGATCTACCTTATGTGAGGATTTAGCAACACAATGTATGTGTGCACTCGGTTAAGATATTTTTACAAAGACGATTAAGTCTACTCTGTTAGGAGATTTTAGGATTGTTACAATTGTCAGTGAGTAACAAAATTGTGTGATATGAACAAATTACAATCTCTATATTGTGAATAAAGATCCTTTAATTGCATATAAATTTATCACCTTAATGTGAATAAATACCTTCTTCTCTTCTTTTCTTGGTAGCCTTGCCTCTATTCTAAAAACTTAATGCTTCAATGCATTCCTTCTCCTACAACCCTTGTCTGATCTGTGATGTCGGTAGTATGGAGGCTACTTGATCATTACTTGATCAACATACATTACAAAATGACATCATAACATTACATATGTCAGACTCCTTGACCTAATTAGGGTTTTAAAATATCTTACAAAACCTAAGATCAATAGTGTACAAAATTTACCTTGATCATCTAAACATAGGAGATATAAACAATTAATGTTGTAAATCCGTAATTAATGTTCTCCTCAATCATTGTAAATTGTTATCCAGGTCAAAAAAAAAAGTTGTTACCTAGATTTATGTGTCATTACAAACTTTTATGTGACCTCTGGTCCATTCGGTAAATACTATCTCCTGGTGCTCGTTGTTCTCTATGTATCTTGGTGTAAACTGTGTGCTCGGTGTACACTGTTGCTCGGTAAAGTTTGTCTACTTGGTAATCACTGTACTTGGCTAACTCTACATGTGATTAGTGCACTCAGTTAATTCTGCACTTTGGTGATCTTTCCAAGTAGTCTGTCTTATGACTCTTGTTACCGACTGTCAGTTTGAGTGCTTGGATACTAATGAAAACCTTCAAAGCTCATTTGGAGTAATATTCTCCTGCTTTGGCATTAGTATCAAAAAATTGTATATGTAGATGTAGTATACACACAATAACTTAAACATAGTTATTATACTTAGTGAATCCCCCTTTGTACATGCTCAGTATATACATATGCTTCCCCCTTTAGCTTACCCTTTTATATACATGTATACTATGATTTCCCCCTTTTTTGAAATTAATGACAAAAAGAATAAAACTTACAACTTGTCAAAAATGTTAGGATGAGATTTCTAGATATTTTCCATTAAATTCTCTCATTCCTCCTTTAGATGCTCAAGGGTCAAAATCTCTAGGTTCAGTTGAGCATGCATATCATATATACTCTCGGTAACTGATAGTTCCGTGGTGGAAATCAAGTTCTTTTCCAGTGTCACATGCTTCTGCATCATAACTGAATGTCGTAGTAACATATCTTGTAGCTTGGTTACTTGTTCTCTGATTTTGTCCTCTTCCTTTTTTAGATCAAGTCTCAACTGTTGTGTTTGTAAAACCTTGGTGTAATGCATTTGCAATGCATGTTTCTCGATTGACAAACTGTTTGCACTATCTATTAGATCTTCATCTAATTTCTTTATCTTTTCACTAATCTTGGTAGTGAAGTGATCTAATGTGCATAACTTCTATAGAATTGTAAGGGCTTTAGTTATAACATTTTCTAAACCGGTTACAAATTCTGACAGAGTTACCTTGTTTACTGTCACTGCTTGGCTGATCTTCTCAGTAATCATATACTGAATCTTCTTTTATGCTCGTTCTTATAAATTTTTCTCGCCATCAATGTCTGGACTATTTATTTCCTCGGTGAGAAGTGCAATTTGATCAATGATGGGGAAGATTCATTGATGTTTGTGTTAGGAACAACTTGTAGTAGAATCTCCTTTGCAGCTTCTAGCACTTGTGCATTTTTATTTTCTTGCCTCAGCTTATCTTGTGTTTCTTTTATAGTGCATAACTCACCATATTTCCTAAATGATTCAGGATCAAGTGTCTTAGGATAACAATCAGGAATGTCTATGATTTTGTCTAAAGTGACTGCATCCTTGCTTCCCTTCTTTTTCTTCTTCTTCCCTTGTACACTTGATGAATGAGATAGTGTTAGTGATAGTTGAGCCTTTTTCTTAGTTTCTTTCTTTTCTAGCTCGGTGGGTGTGATGCCTTGAGAAGGTGTCTTGGTAGCTAACCTGGTGTCAGTAGTAGGAGTGTCTACCTTCATTTCTTCTTTACTTTCACCTTTTTCTAGCAACATCAATGGTATCTTTTGGTGCATCACCTTGTGTTGTTGCTCCACTATACTTAGTCTATTTACCTTGTGTATCATCCTTGTCTTTAGTTGTGTCTACGACCTGCTTAGGTGTCTTGTTTTGTGCTTCAGTCTCAATGTCAATGGCTTTTACCAAAAAGGGTAGATTACTTGGTTCCATTTCTTGGGTGACCTCTTTTTTATCTTGTTCATTTATGGTCTCGATTGCTTTGATTATTTCATCTTCTTTATCCTTAAAATCAGGATCACCTTTAGTTATATCATTTATTGTGATCTTTGGATGTCCTAGATTAGTCAATAGAGAAGGAATACCATACATTACATTATAAACTATTGCATCATCAATATTTATTTGTTCGGTACTCGATCGATGTTCCTCGGTATCGATTGTAGATGTAATGTCCTTTGCTTCCTTGGTATCCTCGAGTGGATTCAACAAATTTCTCCAAATCCTAGTGCTCTCTTCATTAACTTCCTTTAAATCCCTTGAAGTATATTCAATGTTCATGCTTTCTTAGGGAATTTCTTTTCATACTGTTGCATGATATCATCAATTTGTTCTAGTATACAATCAGCCTTAAGTAGAGTGAGAGTTGCCTCTCTCATCTATTTCTCAATGTTGAGTGCATAAGTCCATCAGGCTGATATCTTATCATACAATTTTGATGTAATGTAAGTAGTAAATTCAACAGGGACTTGTTTGAAATTGATCATCATACCTATGATAGCTTCCTCAAGTTTATCTTTATTCTCGGTAGTCAGATCTGCATGTGTGTACCTTAGGATATCCTAACCTTGTGGTTGTCTTGATTGCTTCTACAATTTCATCAATAGTCTTCGGTGCTTTGTTCTTCACAACCTTAAATTGATTAGTATTTTCATCAGAATCATCCTTGTCATCCTTATTCCTTACATGCTTCTTTCTCTGTCTCGATGTTGGGGTCTTTGGTTTCCTTTTCTGATAAGTGAATGTTGGTGATGGTCTTTTAATCTTTACAACCTTTCTTCAAAGGTGGTGAATCTATTGTCACCAATTGTGATCTTGTTCGTGGTGGAGACTCAGTCTTTATTCCTTTTCCCTTTTTGGCCTTAGGTGCCTCTACTTTTGCTTCATTGGACTCGGTGTCATCAACATCTTGTTTTGGTTCTTCATCTTAACTGACTGAGGTTTTCTCCTCGATATCATCAACTGACTTATCTAGTTCTTCATCAGTGATAGAAAATTTGCATTTCAAAGTCTTAACAATATTGGTCTTCTTCCTACCCATATTTTCAACTTGTAATCCAATTGATACTCGGGTTTGAGCTTCTTCAAATGTCCCAAATCTCATGGCATATTTATCAACTAGTTCGTTAAATAACTTCTTTATAGCTTCTGAAGCTAAATCAATATCTAATTCATAGTCCATAGGAGGTAGCCATGTTTTCCTCAGTTGTACAGTCTTGATAAGAGTAGTGTCAGTGTCAACTAAAAAATAGATTTCATCCTTATATTTCTCTACTAACTGCATTGGTATTCTGGATCTCTTTTCCATTCTAGCTTTAAACTTTGTAAAGTATTCATTTATAACTAGTTCAAAATTTATGCCTACACTTGAAATGAAGTCACCGATTTGCAGTGTAATCGATCAGTTTTTCTTCCATTTCACATTACTGACGAAGGGAAAAAAAATTTACAGGTAGAAGAATGTACATAACAAGAGAGAACCAAACTTACATGTATTAGATCTGGCTGGTCAGATTGTTCTCATGTTTTCTTCAAGTTGCCTCTGCAACAACTCAGCTAGGTCAAGTTGTAAACCCTTCTTTACAATCTTGTATGCTATGTCAACGGCTCCACATGCAACGCTATTAGGTCTACTTGACTGGAAGATCTTGTATGCAATAACATACGCACCAAACCTAAGTTCACGATCAGCGATAGACTTGATCTGTAGACCTCTACCATCCCACTCGGCTCCTGTAAGTTTTTTGATCTCGGTTCTAGGAAGGTTCCTTAGGGATTTTGATTTATCCATTATAGGATATCCAGTTACTATATGTATAACATCTTTTCTTATATTTTTTGGTTCATCCAGCCAAATCTCTCCATCATGAACTTGGCTCAAAATAATGCGTATCCATTTGGTTTTGAATACCTTTGGGAAATTTAGGGCATTGGTTAACCCTTTCACTTCTAGATGTTTATGATCATCTTTCAGTTTACCATTTGTGCAAAGTGACTGGTATGTTGATATAAGCTCAAAATCTCCTATCTCATTGATCTTGCAGTGAATGTATGCTCACACATCTTGAACTAATAGAACCCTAGGTGGTATCGCAGAGAACACGCCTTTGTCATCAGGTTGGGTTGCAACCTGAGGATGTATCTTGTAATTTGGTTATGTGCAAGTAGAATTCTTAACAAGAATTACCTTTTTCTCTTTATTCATCTTTTCCTTCATAGTTCGAGATGAGGATGCCATTGATTTTGATTTAGGGCTTTGATGAAAGAATTCAAAGTAACTTAGTAAGTACAAATGCGTACAAGTTCTAGCCTTCAACTACTTGAAATGTGCTCAAAATCTCTGCAAAACACTTTGAAGTGTTCTGCTATTTATTCGCTTTCTTTTTCTTTGCTCTGCTATTTGATTGTTGTGTGAACAAATGAGTTTACAACCCGTAAATTTATACCAAATAACTTTAGTCGATGCAATAAATTCTCATTGCCAACCACTTAGTAGACAAACATATACTTGGTTAATACTAAGGATACTTCAGATCAGTGAGTAAACCAAATGCTCGGTTGCATTAGCAACTCGATTTTCTCTCACATATTCACCAACTGGCATTATTAACTCGGTACAGATTAACCAACTCAACTAGATCAAATTAATCAAAAATATAATACCATAGTGCATCTTAATTCATGATAATTTGGCATTTGTAGAATGAATATATGAACTGATGTAAGATATATATTTGTAAAACATAGTTTCATACCTGCTTGTATTGCTTAGGTGGAGACGGTGGAATCACCTAATCCATCAGATGAGGTTTCACCAACTACTTGGCCTAGCATTATCATTTTATTCTTTCCTCCACATTTGATTTCTGATCCTCATGATTTCTTCAATTGTATTTCCATTCCCATAAGTTTTTGTTTTGTTTGCACAATCTTTGTTTAAGTGACTGACCTTATAACAGTGTGAACAAGCCATACCAAAGTTTGACCAATTCCTAGAATTAGTTCTCCATTGCCTCATACAGTTTGCTGCTATATGTCCATATTCACCACATGTTGTGCAACTAGCCCAAGTGTTATAATCCCAAGCATAATAATTATCTTGTCTTCTTGGTTGATTTGCTTTTTCTTCTTGTCCTTTAGGTTTCCAGATTTGCTTCATATTAGTCCTGCATGCTTGTGATGTATGACCATGCATGTTGGAAGTTTGACAATATTTATCCTTGTATTCTTTCTTCTATTTTTTGTTCAACTTGGATCTGCATTCATGTGCTTGATGTGTCCATGTTTATTACAATTATAGCAATTTCCATTAAATTTAGGAGAGTTTCTAGAAATACCTCTTGCTTTTCTCCTACAAGCATTTGATGTGTGGCATGCTTTTCCATAGTGATGGAAAGAGGGCTTCTTAGGCTTTGGATTTGAATACACATTCCTTTGTTCATCTTGATTTGACGATTCTCCTTGCTTGGTATACCCTAATCCGGTATTTTTGTTCAGTCTTCTTTGATAGTTCATAAATTCATCCATTCTCTTAGTACATTCTTCAGATGTCTTAATCACTTCATAATGTTGTTGTAGAATCTTCAATTTATTTCTCATTTTTTCATTCTCTTCTTTCAATACACCAATGTCTTCTAGTTTTCTATCAATCTCAATATTCACTTGGTTTGCCTCATGACTCATAGAAACCACTTGATTGGTGATCTCAAAGTGATGTTCAATAAGTCTCAATATCTCAGATTCTTTTTCTTGTAACTTTTCAGTCATCTATCTTCTATCATCAACAACCATGTTTCTATCTTGTTCATCTTTCTTTGCATCGTTCAGGACTTCAACCATTCTAACCATTTATGTATCTTGACTGATCTGTAGTTCTTTCACTTGTTCAGTAAGTTGTTGATTGCTCTCAGATAGATTTGATATGATTGCTTCAGATGCATTAGATATGCTATGTACCAGATTCAAATCTAGATGTGTCAAATGGGTCATGAATATCTTCTTCCTAATAATCAGCCTCATGATAGCGAAGTGCCATGTCCTTTCTCTTAAGTAACAGTTCCTTGAGTTTCTCCTTGGTTTCTTTTTATTGTTTGACATAGATCTGCAACTGTAACTTCTAATTTTTAATAGTTTTGTCAAGCGTATACCTTTCCATTGTAAGATATTTTCTCTCCAATGATTAAACTTTCTAAACAAGAGAACTAGCTCTAATACCAATTGTTGGGATAATAGAAAGGTGTGTACTGAGAGGGGAGGGTTGAATCAATTTCCTTAAAAACTTTTAAACAAATCTTTGTAACCAAATATTCTATTATAACCGACTGAGTAGATTACATTCACCAAACATGTAATGTCACTACTGAAATGTAAATGCATGTAATGTAAACAATAAATATACATGAAATTTAAGTACACATGACACTAGTATTTGGTATCATAGAAAACCCCTATTAGAAGGTAAAAACTGTGGTGGAGATGAGACCCACAAAACTTCACTACTATAGTAAATAAAGTAGCTTGTTAAAGCTTACAAAGATTGATCGCTTATGGTGACCTTACCTTGTTAGGAGTAACAATAAGATTGATTAGATCTACCTCGCGTGAGGATTTAGCAACACAATGTATGTGTGCACTCGGTTAAGAGATTTTTACAAAGACAGTTAAGTCTACTATGTTAGGATATTTCACGATTGTTACAATTGTCAGAGAGTAACAAAATTGTGTGATTTGAACAAATTACAATCTCTATATTGTGAATACAAATCCTTTAAGTGCATATAAATCTATCACTTTACTGTGAATGATAATACCTTCTGTTGTTCTCTTCTCGATAGCCATGCCTCTGTTCTAAAAACTTAATGCTTCAATATAGTCCTTGTCCTAAAACCTTTGTCTGATCTCTGATATCTATAGTATGGGGGCTACTTGATCATTACTTGATCAACATACATTACAAAATGACATCATAACATTACATATATCAAACTCCTTGACCTAGTTAGGGTTATACAATATCTTACAAAACCTAAGATCAATGGTGTACAAAATTTACCTTGATCATCTAAACATAGGAGATATAAATAATTAATGTTGTGAATCTATAATTATTGTTCTCCTCAATCATTGTAAACCATTATCCAGGTCAGAAATTTTTTTTTTACCTAGATTGATGTGTCATTACAAACTTTTATGTGACATCTGGTCCACTTGGTAAATACTATCTCTCGGTGCTCGGTGCTCTTTGTTCTTTGTGTATCTCGGTGTAAACTGTGTTCTTGGTGTACACTATTGCTCAGTAAAGTCTGTCTGCTCAGTAATCACTATACTCGGTTAACTTTGTGCATGATCAGTGCACTCGTTAACTCTGCACTATGGTGATCATAGTGACTAGTCTTTCTTGTGACTCTTGTTACCAATTGTCAGTTTGAGTGCTTGGATACTAATGACAACCTTCAAAACTCATTTGGAGTAACAATCTAAAGAAAATATTTTGGTTAACACTTCTACCAACACACATACTATTGGTATGATTACTGATACCACCAAGACTATCAGTACACATCAACCGATACAGCCAAAACATGAAAATGCATAGGGTATGTTGACATCAATGACATCCATTAATGACAACAACATGAATAGAATCAACTTCACATTATAACATAATCAATAATGGATTCAATAATATTAATTGGTATCCATATATCGACATTCATTATCATCCTCTTATCTTCCTTTGTTTAGAATTTAATTAGTCTTTAGGCCTTGACTAAAGTGCAAGGAAGTTCATAACTCTAACTCTTTCATAGAAACATTCATGGATCTCTTTTGTACCACCTTTGTTTTCTCTATATTAGATAATACTAGGCAAATGCTTACTATAAGTATAAGAGAGTAGTTTCCTAGAAGATAAAATCTCAAATTTGTAGAACAAGATCACATATTTGCAAGTTATAATCACTAGTGTGATTATGTTCCAACACTCAAATTACCATGATTCATTTGTCTAAGCTAAGTATTAGTAGTATAGACATAGATTCTAGATCTTCACTCCTCACCACATGTCATCAAGAATGTTCATCTCAAGGTACACAAAACCTTAATCATTCTCATTTTAATTTAGCCCATGTTTAATTATAGATAGTATACTTCAATCCAATTTAAATCTGACTCTTAAATTATCTAGCTTGGGGTTAAATTTTATTAGATCAATTACACCCTTTTAATATTTATGTAGAGAGGGTATGTTATTTTCCTTGACATATATTGGCAACTTCCACACCTATCCTTTCAAGTTAGATCCTTTGATTTTCTAAGTTTCATATTTGATTCCTTTAATTATTCCCATTATTTTTTAGATTTGATTTATCCTTGTACATTTAGTGCTTTAATTAGGGTTTTTCTCCTAATTGTTTACCACATTTTATATTATATAACCCTTTCTCTATAAGTTTCTTTAGATGTTCCAAAGTCATTTACCAATTATAGATCTCTAATGCTAGCTACTCAAACAACATTCAAATGAAAGAAAACAATGCAAAATAGTCCTTCATGTCCTTCAAATTTTCATAATGAATGAAAAAAAAAAAAAATTTAAAGCAATAAGAAATAAATAGAGATAATATATGTGACAATGATTGAACACTAAGATTTTTTCTAGTGAAACCCAAAAAAGGGAAATATTGCATGAACAAATATACTTTATAAATGCATGCTATAACTAGTAAAGTAGAATCAATGTGAATAAATTCTAACCTAGATTTTGATCTTTGTGGATATTCAACAAGTAATGAAAGTTGAGCCTTCCATGCACTAGCTACTTTGCTTTAAGTTCTACTTCATTAATGACTGAAATTACATGGTTTCTTTCTAGTGAACGTAATAAAGCATGTTAACCCTAAAAATGGATTGTAAAACTCCCTAAGTTGATGTTTGGCCCTCCCATTTAATAGAGATCAACAATCTTGACTTTAAGATGTTGAAATAATGTGACAAATCTTTCAAATTTTCTTGACACGTTCAAATTGTTGTCATATTTTATTTAACCAGTATTGTTGTTGAAAGAATATTATTTTTTCACTTTGGTGGTTTTCCCTATGTAAGGAGTGAACCTAAAAATATTCAAGGGAGAATTTATTTTTCATATCTATAGATAATATTTATTTATTCTCCATGATGCCTTAAAATAACTTGAGTCTTCACTGACCCTATACGCATCTTTCTTGTGCATTAAATTACCAAGACACCTCTTCCACATGTTATTATCCCTTGATTGGAGTCTTGAGTTAATTACATCGAGCATCAACATTTTTATTTAATGAAAGATCAATTTTTCGATCACTCCTCCCCTTTTGAAATGGTTTTGGCCTTCGATATTTAAATAACTCTAAAGAAGTGAATTTCTTCCCAATAGCCTATACGGAGTACCAATTTTATTTAGATGGAATATAACCTTTTACCCCAACCAATGATGTTTTCCATTGTCCTTTATGTGTATTCATTTCTTTCTTTTTTGTACCACATATTGATCAAGATCCTTCATTAACTCTAGGTTGAGGTCCTCTACATATGGTAAATATTATTCCTCTTCCTCATCCAACATTGAAGGATAAACAATTTAAACTTTCCAAATCAATTTTTGGAGTAAAATTAGGACATCATCTAATTAAGTCTATAATTAGGACCTTATTACTTTATTCACTTAAGATAAACTTAGGTGCTTTTTCCTTTTAGTAGAGTAGGCTAATAATATATTATGTCGTCTCATTCATTATGATTGTGACACTTTTTAGTAGTTAATTCAATCTAGATTTAGGCTTTGCACCTATGGTTTAATTCATCTATTTCATAGGGATTCACTCTTTCATAATAATTATAATCTTTTGTCCATCAATATACAATTCTCACATTATTGAGCAAATTATTCTCGCTTGATGTCCATTTATGATAGTAGTTTTTCTTGTAGGTGATTAATGGGCTTGCAGGCTTGAAAAAATAACTCCAGCATAATATCAAAGCTCTAGATCTACTAAGTTCCTATCCAAAACTCTAGAGATCTGACCTTTGAGGAGAAAAATTGGCTCGTCATGGAGAAGTTTTTTTTTGCATTTTCTTCACAACCACGAAAAACTATATGGGTATCCATCATTTTACCAAAATGTGTAAATTTTTGTGAGAACAATTAAAAACAAAAAGGCTAAAAATAGTACAAAAAAGTTTTTAAAGAAAAAGATTTAGCCATAAAATTTTCTCTATAAAATTTTGAGAAATTTTTTATGGTTGTTGATCATAGCCCTAAAAACCCATGAAGGCATTTACTGAATTTTGTAAGTAATGAGAAAATTTTGCAAAAAATAAAATCAAAAGGATCATGTTTAGGTGTTATCAACCAACTAAATTTATTTTATTTTTCTTTTTGCCATAACTTTTGCATATGGTGTCAAAACTGGGCAAACAAGATATCATTGGAAAACTAATTTTGAGAAATTTCTAGTGGTGGCGATTTCATTTTTAGATTCTACTATATAATTTTCATAATGCTCAGTCAAATTCATATCTTTAGTTTCTTCTTTTGAGGTCATATCTTTTCACTAGTATCTTCAAATTTCATGATTCTTACGACATTAGAAAGGTGATTCAAAACTCTTCAAATATTTACATGCACTATTTCCAAATTTTTCTCCTTACACATCTAATAACCTATGAACTTATCAATTTCTTAAGTGGATGCACCTAGTCCTACTTTCTCCATCCTCTCTTTTGGAGGAGTATAGTCCTATGAATTTTATTGTTTTCTTTTTTTCTCAGGGGATAAGTTTTTACAAAAGTACCTACTAGGGATACACATTTTCTATAACACATTTATCCATGTTTTCTATCCACCTAAGATATTCTTAAGGAGAGTCTTTATGTATTATTTTATTTTTAATTTACTTATGTTATTCTTTTACTTTCACCTAGGATACACAATCTTACTTAGGTAGCTACTAAGGTTGGTTGTGTTAGTAATAACTAAGAGGGGGGGTGAATCAGTGGCCTCAAAAATTTATCCTTTAAACTTCAATCCACCAATTAATACACCTCAGATTATTAAGTCCCTACAAGATGTATGCCTTTGAAATGCTTGAAATAAATAACTGTCTGTCGGTTTACCTTATCTGTCCTTTTCTCCTTGATAACCGATAAGCAGTAAAAATTATTTACTGATGCTCAGTAAATATGCAGAGTATACCAATCAATCCATAAATGCATATGTGAAATGTAAAATAATAATGTAATAAACCATACACACATAACACAAGGATTTTAACGTGGAAACCCTATTAAGGGAAAAACCACTGGGACCGGTACCCCAAATTTTCACTCTTCTGAAGTGAGCCCTGTTAGGAGCCAACCCTGTTAAAGGTTACAAACACACTGTTAAGTGCGACCTTGTTAGAGGATTTTTATACATAAATTGTCACTAAGTATCTGGCATCTACGCTACCATCCTTGAATCAGTCTCTAGACTGTCAATAGGATTTATGCTAATCTTACTACCATCCTTGAATCAGCCTCCTTCTTAGACTGTCAATAGGATTTAGGTAAGACCGATGCTACTATCATGAGTCAACCTTTTTGGTAATCTATTAGGATATACCTTAATTATAAAAGACTGTTAAGTCCTGCTCTGTTAAGAGACTTAATGCTTCAATGGTTAAACTGAAACACAATGACCTGTTTCTAATGCAACTTTGAATTGCAGATATTCAGATCTATTTACATACAATACCTCTCTGATCAATGTATCAATTCAGTTCCTTTGTACTTCACACTTTCTACTCTGTGATGTTGTGCTTCTATGTTCATCAGTGTCTGCAGAATTCTTTAGCTCTCCCTTAGCTTGATTGATTAGGACTGTATGAAGTTTATCCTTCACTAGTTTCTCTTCAGCATCTTCTTTCAATTCACTCCCCTGTATCTAAGTGCTTGTGGAAATGAATTATGATTAGCTCTTATATAGACATGATTTTCCTTGATTCTTGATTCTTGATTCTTGGCGTGAATAACAATCCAGCCAAATTGATTTACGGCTTTAACTCCTGATTTATCTCGTAGTTATCTTCTTTCCAATTGTATAAATCATCTTTAAATCACTTACTTAACTGTGGTTGAATAAAAAAAACAAAACAACCAGTTAAGTCTATCCTTAAGCTTTGCCAGCTAGATATTTTGTCATTTTCTGATTTCTCTGTTCTGTCGGTCAATTCTGCAGTTCGTCGCCGGTGACAACTGCCAGTTCTGTCAGTGCAACTTCAATTAGCTTCAGGATCTCTGTCCATCGGGCATCATTGGATCTTTCTCATCAGGCAACACTATTTTCAGCTCATCGGGCATCCTGTGATTCTTCTTTGTCGGGCAACACTGTCTTCTGCTTGTCAGGCATCACTGTGACTTTATCTCTGTCTTTACCGGTGGTGTGCACTCCATCGGTGTTGTCTGTCACTTAGTGAATACTTAACTTTTATGCATTGCTGAAAGCATAACCATTGTTCCATTGATTCTCTGAAGTCTTTGGCATTATGTATATGACCATACAGATGATATCAAGTTGACATCAATGATAATACAAACCATTAAATGATTTAATGTCTTGCATCATCTTCAACTTAACATTATCAAACATTCAATCAGTTACATGTCATCAATCTCTCCCTTTGGAATTGATGGCAACACACTATATTATCACACTATACTATTTCTAATACAATATGAAATACAATTGTTGAGATTCATCAAATTACCAAACAGTTTGTTTTGATAACTGAAAAAAATGTATGACCGCTGGTAAGCTCTGAGTTAGCTTAGATTTGATTTTTGCAGCTTTCCATTTCTTCTTCTGATGTGTTGTGATCACTGTTGGTGTCAATTTCTCTCTCTCTTCTTCTTTGATGTATATGTCTTGTATTTGCAACTTTTATACAAATACTCTCCCTATGGATATGATCTCTCCCTGTTTGGAGTAATCTGATAATGAATAGTTTATGATGATAATATGGATTTCTCTCCCTTTGAAAACAATGCCAAACAAATATTTTCACAAATATCTGACATTCTGTCAAACAATTTCTTCTATCCATAATATATTCCTTGAATTTCCCTTATCCATCATCAATATAACAGTTTGTTCTGGTGTTCGGTTCTGATATATACCTTTTTGTATATGGATGTAGCTTTGAAGTTCATCTTCTGCTTGCATCAAATATGAAGGATATTCTGATAATATATGGTTGATGCAGCCTTCATTCCTTTTACTAACTAATAGACATGGGTTTGACCCCTAGTCTTTTTCTCAAGTACTCAAATGTATCCTTGGGCAGTGGCTTGGTGAAGATATCAGCCAATTGTTCTTTTGATTGCACATATTCAAGTATCACCTCTTTTTCTT
>MU219943.1:253662-271978 GCA_018584345.1 Thuja plicata | reverse complement strand
TCTGTTAAGAGACTTAATGCTTCAATGGTTAAACTGAAACACAATGACCTGTTTCTAATGCAACTTTGAATTGTAGATATTCAGATCTATTTACATACAATACCTCTCTGATCAATGTATCAATTCAGTTCCTTTGTACTTCACACTTTCTGCTCTGTGATGCTATGCTTCACTATTCGTTGGTGTCTGCAGAATTCTTTAGCTCTCCCTTAGCTTGATTGATCAGGATTGTATGAAGTTTATCCTTCACTAGTTTCTCTTCAGCATCTTCTTTCAATTCACTCCCCTGTATCTAAGTGCTTGTGGAAATGAATTATGATTGTCTCTTATATAGACATGATTTTCCTTGATTCTTGATTCTTGATTCTTGGTGTGAATAACAATCCAGCCAAATTGATTTATGGATTTAACTCCTGATTTATCTCGTAGTTATCTTCTTGCTAACTGTATAAATCATCTTTCAATCACTTAATTAACTGTGGTCGAATAAAACAAATAAAACAACCAGTTAAGTCTATCCTTAAGCTCTGTCAGCTAGATATTTTGTCATTTTCTGATCTCTCTGTTCTGTCGGTCAATTCTACAGTTCGTCACCGGTGACAATTGCCAGTTTCGTTGGTGCAACTTCAGTTAGCTTCGGGATCTCCATTTTTCGGGCATCATTGGATCTTTCTCATCGGGCAACACTGTTTTTAGCTCGTCGACCATCTTGTGATTCTGCTTCATCGGGAAACACTATCTTCTGCTCATCGGGCATCACTATGACTTTATCTCTGTCTTTACCAGTGGTGTGCACTCTGTCGGTGTTGTCTGTCACTTAGTGAATACTTGACTTTTATGCATTGCTGAAAGCATAACCATTGTTCCATTGATTCTCTGAAGTCTTTGGCATTATGTATATGACCATACAGATGATATCAAGTTGACATCAATGACAATACAAACCATTAACCGATTTAATGTCTTGCATCATCTTCAACTTAACATTATCAAACATTCAATCAGTTACATGTCATCAGGTTGTACTCACATCATGTGACTTTTACTTTCCTATTTTAGTGGAGATGTGCACACATTGTGAGTTATATCCTTTATCCCATGTTTATTATACATTCACATCTCATGGTTTACTCGATATATAACCCCATTTATAGCTCATTGTTAATAATTTCTAAAATCTCTCTTGTATCACATTCAATATTGCACCATTGAATAGAATATCATTATTATATCATTTTGGTCTTCTTATTTCTTTATTCTTCCATTTATATTTCTTTATTTTGGCTGGCTATCTTCGTAGCTAAATCTTACAAAGAAAATATAAGAATAGTAAGTCATCATAATTTTACACCATAAGATTAATCAAAATCCAAAAGATCACCAAAACCATAAGCTCAAAAAATAAACAAGTATATAAAATTAAAGTGATTGACTATCAATGAAGGGTGAGACATTACATGTGCCCCTATCTTTCCATAGTTATTGAAGGTTTGAAATGTAGTGTGAAATGGTTTATTAGTTTTTCCTCTGTGGTTTTTAATTTGTGTTTGATTGCAACTTTTTTTGGATTTTGTTTAGCTAGCTATATTAACTTGTTGATTGTAACAACTCTTTTCACATATGTAATTGTAAACCCAGAAAGAAACTTGAATTGGGGTGAGGATTGGCAATAAAATCCCCTTAATTTTTTATAAGTGGCTGAAGTGAGTTCCTCTCCCTATAATTTAACTACAAATAATAATAGATCAATTCATTACAAAAGAATTATGACCAACATAAGATATTGGCAAAGTTCATCCACAAGCATAGGGAATCAAATTAACAACAACCAACCTAAACAATAGCACACAAAAACTTAATTAGGCCTTAATTTCAATCTAAAAATTTATTTAACCTAGAAATAGCCTACACAAACTCAACTAACCCTTCTTAATAAGGAACCAAAGAGTCATTATTTATTAATTATCCTATTTCATAGAAGATTATTTTTTTAAATATTGTGTTCAATTTAGTTGAGATAACACCTACTTAAGATACAAAAAATTGGCTTCGGGTATTAATGAACCTCTCAAACAAGGAAGCCCCTCAAATATGAAGCACCCTTTAACTTGGTGGTGTAGGAAAAATTAACAATCCCCATTGAGGTTAGTATCTTCCTCAAGATCTGATGCAAAAGAGAATCCATTTGAATTATGAACTATTGACGATATTTTTTCCCAATGATTTTTTTGAAGGATTGCTAGTAGAATTCAATTGACGCCACAATTCTACCCTTTCCACTAAGTAAACCACCTAAACAATTGGACCTTTTGTTGTAGAAGAGGATTTAATACAAAAAAGTAATCAAATGGCTAGTAGTATAGCACAAAAGACATTTAAGTGAACTTCAAACTCCACATATTGCTTCCAAAAATTATTACTAATCTCAAACCAATTTCTTCAAGCAAATGCTTATCCATCTACAAAAGAATTTAAGTAAAGGTGAAATAAGGTGGAATCTAGAACGAATGTGGGACACTAATGATTTTCCCAATCAAGTTCCTAACAAAGGTATTACAATTTCTTAGAAATGAAGGAAAACACTACAATATGTAAAATTTGAAATGGACTTGTAAATCTGAAAATTATACTATATAATATAAATGAAGATTATAATTAATATGGACGATCAACAAAGGAAATGAACAATATTTGAGAGCCATGCACACAACACATATATTTACATGAAGAAAACTACTTTCAAATTTTAAAAATCCACCCGAATAGAGGATAAGTTTATATTATGTATAGAAAGATAACAACTCATTCATCTTCCTTCAATCTTGTATCCAATCTAACAACACTTGTATACCTATGAAAGAATTCATACAAAATATTATTCCACTACTCAATGTATAAGTAAATACAACATATACCACAAATGGTATTGTAAACCAAGTGTTAAAACCATGGGTTAAAACTAGGTGCCAAGAATAGCTCCAAATGATGGAGATGAATATTATCACATATCTCACACATGTGAATATCTCGACATAATATGTAACTCTCATCTTGTCATAATTTTTCATTTAAATGATCTATTAACATGGTTCTCACATCCAAAATGATCTCCCTAATTTTAACCCCTACAATTGTCATAGAATTTGTTATAACATCCTTAAAAATATGTTCTCCATGTTAGACCACTAAATGAGGACATTTTGAAAATTAATTACTTATTTTCAAGGCAACAATGTGTGGAAAAATTGTCAACTTAAAGTCACATGCCCCTTTTTTTATGGAGCACAAATATTTAATAATATAAATGTCATATATCTACAAGAAAATACAAAATAAATAACTTAAGAATCACCAAGATTGAGATGCCCTATTTGTTGGAAACACTGAGAGGGGGGGGGGGGGGGGGGAANGGGGGGGTGAATCAGTGTTTGATTAATTATTCTATTTCAGCGATTTGAACATAAATCAAATAGATAACATATGAAGCATAACTCAATAACACATAACACCATATATGTTTACGGGCAAACCTTGATCAAAGGAAAACCCCGGTGGGAATTAGTACCCACAAATAATTGTACTGGTATAATGAACTTGTTAAAGTTCCTTTTCCCTTTTAGGAGCAGTCTTTACAATGTAAGTACAATGACCCTATTACGAGTCTTTACAAAAACCCTGTTAGGGGTGAGGACTCACTTTTCAAGAGCTCACTGCTCAATTAAAGAAGGCTACAACCTCCTGAAGATAGATATGCACTATATCTAAAATTTGAACTGTTGAAGTGACACGGCTATCCGATCAGTTCCTTTTATGTGCTGATGCTTTGATCTCTTAAAAGAATTTATCTCATACTGATTAGTTCATAGTGCTCTTCATTGTCTCTGCTCTGCATATTCTTGACTCTTACACTCATTACAAGAATACATATTAAGTATATATACATACTCAATAAACGCAACCAAAAATAAGACCTTAGTCGGCCCAAAAAATTTATACACAACGCTTCCAAAAAAATTGGCTTAAGCGTGTTTATAATAATGTTTAATACGTAATTACTTACTTATTACAATAGGCGCATAGCCTTTACAAAAAAAAAGATTATACGCTAATCCAAAAATTGTGGTCGGCTCCATACTCTATTTTCTGAACTGTTTAGTGCACTTAATCTTTATGTAACTTATCTGCACTATCATTCTATACCATGTGTGTATAGGGTAAGCATACAAACATATCATAGAGCTTATGTATGAACACATGTAGCCTAATTTGATCTTGCGCATGTGCGTTGGTGCTTTGATCGACTGCATAACTCTGTTATGTTTTGTCTTCTATACTTAGCCAATTTTTGCTCTTCAAATTTTGTTGTCAAAACTTTATATGACTTTGTTGCCCTAATGACAACATAAAATAAGTCATATTCTCCCTGAGAGTCAACTTGCCAACAATCTCCCCCTTTGTCATTAATGGCAACAAAGGAATGTGGACAAGTTACTCAAACTTTGACTAACACCAAAAAATTGTATATCATCCTCTTTTATTCATACTTCTTTACATATATTTAACATATATCTCATACATGCATATACTTTCTTCTTATATATATTACTCCCCCTTTGACATCAATGACAAAGGTGTCAAAATTGTAATTCCTTGAGTACTTACTCCGAATATACATCTAGATAAGCAATCTGAAGAGTCTTGATCTCTTGCTGCCAGAATGCCTTTAGTGCATCAATTGTCTGAAGATGGGTGCATAAGGCATATGTTAGCTTCTCCATCTTTGTCAGATCCAAGCAGGGTCCATGATCATATGTAGCAATGGTTACATCTATTTGTTTTATGTTCTCATCTAGAACAACTAGTGAGGGCGCAAGTGCATTTCTTAGTTGAGTCTGCCTGGTTCTTATCTTGCTAATCTCCAACTTAGCCTTTTCAATCTTGTCTAACCTCCCTTGATAGATATTGTTCCATACATTAATGTCTTGCGAGGATGTTTCAATTGATTTTCTTACACTTTCAACCAAGATATCAGCTTCCTCAATCTTGTTGATGTTCTCTGAAGTGAATTTTACTCTGTCCATGCAGTTTGCTATTACTTTTCTACCTTTAGGTGCTAGTTCTTTCGAGATTTCTTGACCAATCTTCAATGAGTTCAGATCTAAAGAGAAATTCTTTATCAATTCACCTAATCTTTCCTTCTTGTACTCATCTTCTGTAATTTTAGTAGCAGAGTCTACTAAACTTGTGAAATGTGATTTGAATCTTGTCAAGATGCTGTATACATCATCAACTGACTGAATCTTAGCCACTTTCTTATCTGCTGGCACTAAGTCATTTAGAATGTTCATTGTCTCCAGAAAGAGAGGGTTTCTCATGACTTGTTTCTCTTTGGCTTTCTCCATGGCTAGGAGATTGATCTTAATCAAATCTTCTTCTTCCCAAGCATCTAGATTTGCTGATTCAGGGGTCAAGCTTGACAACAATGATGGTTTGATGGATGGAGTATGTATTAAATTTTGACTGACATCCACGTATTCACTCTTCACAGGGATATCCATAACTGGTGTTTCATTAGTTTGATTGTCTTCCTCATTATTCAAATCTGTTGAATCTTTGTTTGGAACTTCATATTGTTGTAAGCAAGTGTTATCAATGTATACCTTCTCTATCTCTTCAGTGTTGACAAATGCTTTTTCAACTTTGTCCATGTCATTGTCAGAAGCAGTCATGGATATCTTAACATCATCAATCACAATAGTTTCTTCTAAATTTTTAGTTGTATTAGAAGGTGTTGAAACAGTGGGCACTGAATCTTGTGGACCTGTCATAGGTGCACTTTGAATCACTAGTTCTTTATCCTGTTTGGGAGGGACTGGAGTCACCTTTGCTGTAGGCGTCATTGATGGATACATATGTCTATCTAGAAATACTCACTCAAAAGTGTTTTGAGTCTCTTCACCAACCAGTTCATACTCTTTGTTCATGATATGAAGTATTCTTGTTATGGTTCTGAGATGAGGTTTTACCAAATCCAACAGTATAGATTTTTCATCATGTGAGAAAATAGGGAGAAGATTGTCTAATGTTTCTTCTCTAATCCTCATATCCTCTTCAATTGCTTGTCTTTTCAATACATCAAGTATGTTCCATACTTTGTCTGGTATGACTATTTTAAGTTCCAATATTGTCCTCTTAAACTTAATCATGTGAGAGATGATCATAGAATGAATTTATGATTTTTCTATCTCTTGGTATTTGTCATAGACATTCTTGATAGATTCTAGTCTTCCTTCATTAACAATTATGTTCTTAAGGACGGTTAGACTAGGTCTAAATCCTACCTCAGGAGGGGCCTGAGTGTTCTTTACCTTGTTCCTTGTTTTCCTTGAGGATGGGTGACCTATGGGAACTTGCTTCCTCCTTCTAGTCAACTTACTTGGTACTGATGGTGGAGATGCTTCCAAGTCAATAGTAGTTGAGGGCGCAGATGTTCCTTCACCAGATTTCTTCATCTTCTTCTTGGGGATATCATCAAATTTTTCTATTTTCACCTCTGCAGCACTTTTCTCAAGTTCTTTTGCAATCTTAGCTTCCCTAGCCTTATCTAGGTCTTCTTGAGTGACACCATGAACTCTTAGGATGTTAGATGTAATCCTTGAAGCCTTTCTTTTATTGTCTGCACTGTATAAGACATAATCAACTTGATTTGTCTTTTCTCTATAAGTACCCCATCTAGGTTCATTAAGGTCCTTAGGCGCAGATAAGAGGACTTGTGCATATCCTTCCAAAACTTGTTTTTCAACTTCATATCCAAGTGGGTGAATCTATTTTGTTCTAGGCTCAACTGCCTCCATGCAAGTACAGTCAGTTTCCACCATGGAGCATATGGTGTCTTTGTATTTCTCAATTATCTTCTCTGATAATCTGAACCTCTTCTGCATTTTGATCCTGAATGTTTTATCTCCATATCCATAGAGTCCTTAGCACTACTCTCTGATGTAGCCTTTAATGAAATTTGTGACATGGTAGGTTTACTCTTGTCTAGGTAAAGATTAGCAACTTTACCAACAATGTGAAAGTATAGATAGATGTTCAAAGAGCCAAATCTGAATATCTTGCTCTTGTCATGCTTGATAGCTCTAATATTGTCAATCAGCTGTGTGCACAATATCTCACATAGATTGTACCAATTATTATCCTTTACCATCTTTATTGCTGCCAGGACAATAGCTGCAGATACATTGTTTAGTCTGCTTGTGTGCTGGAACTTATAACCTAGTATCATAGTGACCAATTTGATGTCATTTTCCTTAATAGGATCAACAGTCATTCCGCGCCTATCACTCCTGGATAAGCATGCTTGTTCAACCTGCTTCTTAACATTCTTACCAATGGGAAGAACTGGTCCAGTCTTAGGAAGTCCAGTCATATCATGAATTAGGTTTGCAGTAATGCAGACAGGAACTTCACCAATCCAATATAGGTCATCATGTATCCTGCTTAGTAGGGTTTTAACCCATTCTGGCTCATAAAACTTGTGCGCATTAGAATACTCGAAGATAGGGTTATCAGTGATATGCGCATATTCATCTTTGAATGAATAGTCTGGTTTCATCATCGAAGCCATAAGAGTAGCTATGTTGTTATCTCCAATAGTTTCCTTGTAGTAAATATATGCACGAATGTCTTCTACATGTACGACTCCTAACAGAGTCTTGGAAAATGCTCCTTCAACATCATCTAATATGGACTTGAATGGATGCTTCTTGAACATGAATCTTATCCTTTCAGCAATGTCAAATACAACAGGGGTTGCCATACTTACTTGTTACTTGATTAAATAGGGTTTCACGACAATTCTGAAATGACGCAACTGCTAGGGTTCCGTTTCAATCTTCAATCCATTCACAAACCAATCAAATCGATAACTTCCAATGCTTTGATGCTTAATGCTCCTGTGCTCTGTGAATTTTATGATCTCAAATGTAAACAATGAAGATAATCAATTATTTCACCGATTTATATAAAGTTTTCTACATTTAATGCTTGTTACCGTACACATTTTCACTAAGAGTTTCAAACTTTGTTCTTAATGAAGTACAGGCAGTGCGTGCATGCATACTACCTTAGTTCATGATCAAATACATGAATCCATATGCGCATACTTGTAGGTGAGTATACCAACAACACAGGGGTTTAGAGCTAGAATAGTTCCCCCTAAGACCATGAGGGTCAACTAACCAGAAGTACAAGGTGCGTCCACTAAGGATGCATCAACTCCCTTTTTCTCATCATTATCCTTCTTTACTTCAACCCAAATTTTATCTGAATCTGCTTTAGCTTGTACAAACTTAATTTCTCCTGATTCTTCAAATAGTGACTTTTTAGGATTATCTTGTCTTTGTGCTCTTGACCTGCAAAACCTTGAGATGTGTCCAGCTTTGCCACATGAGTGACAAATGATAGGAGGTTTGATGTTATTATTCACCATGCTGCACTGCTTGGCTGTGTGTCCATTGTAATTACATATCTGACATGTAATGTTCTGATAGTTTCTCTGAGGTTGATTCAGATTTCTTTGATTCTGTTGTGACTGATTTTTTTGACTTGTTCTGCAATGTATAGCACTGTGACCAAACTTATTACAGGAGTAACAATAACCATTGAAAGATTTTACCTCTTTACAATCTCTTTCCAAGTGTCCATGCTTGTTACAGGCATAAAAATTATAGTTAACTACCTTGTGTCCGTCTTTGGGTGGTTCTGCTTTAGCCTCTTCAAGATTTTCAGTTTTCTTTGCTTCTGCAAATTTTGTTTGAGATTTCTTTCTTTCTTGCATTGAATTGATCTCAATTTGAGCTACACTGTATCCAACACCAGTAGTATCACCTTTAAGCTTCTATGCATAAAGTTGTGATTGAATTAGATCAGAACTTGTGTGTAGTTTATCAATCTTGTCTTTTGCTTTTGTTAATTCAGATTCCATCTTTTTCTTGATGTTTTCTAACTCCAATATTTTAATGTTTGCTTGCATAAGTTCATCATCTAATTGTTTACTCTCTTTGGTCTTTTCTTCAATAGCTGTTAGGCTATCTGTAAGCTGTTCATTCAGATCTTCAATCTTATCTTTTAAAGACATGTTCTCTTCATTCAGTTTCTTGACCATTTTTCCCAAATCATTTGTGGAGCAATCTTTCAAATCTTTTCTTAATTTATTGATAAGCATTTGGGAGTCATCAACCTTTAGTTTTAGTTCTTCATTTTCCTTTTCAGATCTATCAAGATCATCAAGGGCTGCTTCAAGATTCTTTTTTAGATGTTTAGCTTCTGTTGAATCCATGATCTCCTCAAGTGGTTAAACTTTCTTTCAGAGGTCCAGGGCTCTGATACCAATTGTTGGAAACACTGAGAGGGGGGGGTGAATCAGTGTTTGACTAATTATTCTATTTCAGAGATTTGAACATAAATCAAATAGATAACATATGAATCATAAATCAATAACACATAACACCAGATATGTTTATGGGAAAACCTTGATCAGAGGAAAACCCTGGTGGGAATTAGTACCCACAAATAATTGTACTAGTATAATGAACCTGTTAAAGTTCCTTTGCCCTGTTAGGAGCAGTCTTTACAATGTAAGTACAATGACCCTGTTAGGAGTCTTTACAAAAACCCTATTAGGGGTGAGGACTCACTGTCCAAGAGCTCACTGCTCAATTAAAGAAGGCTACAACCTCCTGAAGATAGATATGCACTAAATCTGAAATTTGAACTACTGAAGTGACACGGCTGTCTGATCAGTTCCTTTTATGCACTGATGCTTTGATCTCTTAAAAGACTTTATCTCATACTGATTAGTTCATACTTCTCTTCATTGTCTCTGCTCTACATATTCTTGACTCTTACACTCATTACAAGAATGCATATTAAGTATATATACATATTCAATAGACGCGACCGAAAACAAGACCTTAGTCGGCCCAAAAAATTTATACACAACGCTTCCAAACAAATTGGCTTAAGCGTGTTTACAATAATGTTTAATACATAATTACTTACTTATTACAATAGGCACATAGCCTTTACAAAACAAAAGATTATACGCTGATCCAAAAACTGTGGTCGGCTCCATACTCTGTTTTCTGAACTGTTTAGTGCACTTAATCTTTCTGTAACTTCTTCATACTATCATTTTGTACCATGCGTGTATAGGTTAAGCATACAAACATATTATAGAGCTTATGTATGAACGCGCATAGCCTAATTTGATCTTGCACATGTGCGTTGGTGCTTTGATCGACTACATAACTCTATTTTGTTCTGTCTTCTATACTTAGCCAATTTTTTCTCTTCAAAGTTTGCTGTCAAAACTTTATATGACTTTGTTGCCATAATGACAACATAAAATAAGTCATATTCTCCCTAAGAGTCAACTTGCCAACACTATTTTCCAAAGAAATTAGTACTCCAAATATAAAGAGAAAGGTTGGGCAATTTAATCCAAACGGAACTAAGAAAAAAAATAATGAGCATTCAAAAATGGAAACTAGGGTCTCATTCTAATGAAAGCTTTCTCCACAAATTAAGCACCCACTTAAACTAGATAACCTTGGTCCTTGGTAGAAGCACAAGAAAAAATGTACATATCATTTTCACAATGACTCCAAGTTTTCAAGATTTAACCATTTAGATCAATCGAGCTATACCAAAAACTCTAATACTTAGACTAGAATATGCTTCATATTACTTTCTTTAGACCCCAAAACATTCTCCCCAAACACAATAATCTGAAGAGAGAGGTTAACACATATTATCATAGGAAGGAACTTTGTTAAAGAGATTGAGAAAATTTCCTATCCTTGTCATTGACTAAAATTATTATTGTGTTGGGATTATACCAACAACACAAGTTTGTCCTTGCTAAAATTCTCGCCTCTCCTAATGCCAGTGGGGATGGAAGCACTTTGACCTTGGAGGTTGTGACATTGATCATGATATCAAAATCTCTTTTAGGAAACAAATCCATTACAAATGAAAAATCCAAAATCTAGGGACCCAAAAAATGAAGCTTTATCACTCAATAATTTGTGATCATTTAAAATTATCTAGACTCATCTTGTTCATAGAAAAGACTTGTTTGTGATTTGATTACATATACTTTTCTAAAGAAGAAGCCATAATAGTTTGAATCTAACACATAATGAAAAATCATAAATGAAATTAAGAATCTTAACAAAGAACAACAAAAGACTTAAACCCGAAAAAAAAATATAAAAATTATATAAAAAACATTTAAAATCTTGAACAATAAATTATTTAATATTACCCAATAATATGAAAAGTCACCTAATATATTAATAAAAATAACATTGATAATTTAATATACAATAATTTAAAAAATCACATCTTATCTTTACCATAATCATTCTTTTCTTCATGCATTTTTAAAGTTCCGAACATTACTTTTATGCCTTTTTATAAAGAGTAATATCTATCACATAAACAATGTAATGAAGTTAAGTATCTTGGATAAATCTCCAAGGCCATCATATAATGGTAACCCACTTACATCATAAGATGAATGACTACAAATTATGATGTTGAAAGTAAAGATAAGACCATGTTATTCTTAATGAATTATCAAGAATTAATTTTATGCTTTACAAAAAGATAAAGGTCTTTGCATATAAAATGTTTGAATATAATTCACCCCTTCAAAGATTAAAGTTAAAGAACGCAAAGCCATGTCATATATTGTATTTTATTATAAAATGTATTTTTTTTATTAATTTTATTTTTATATATGATTGTGTATGAAGAGTTGTATTTTGTAAATTTGATATAAATTCTATTGAATGTGTTTGTTTAATTTTTAGAATTTCTTATGTTCAAGGGATTATTGAAGAAAAAAAACATGTTAATGATAAAAATGATGTATGAAATTTTCATTATTTATTTTGGAATCTTTCTTTCTTCTATCTACATATGCTCTAGCCACCTAACTATATAATTTATGTTTTCTACTCTTTTGCTTGAGACAATGCCCTTCAACTATAGATAATGATCCAAGTAGAGAGGTTGTTTGCCCGAGGAGGAATATAGGAAGAGATGGATAGATTGACCATTCTTCAAATGATTGGAGAGAGGAGAGAAGCAAGTAATGATCCCCTCTCTTTTGATGGAGGCATGTGGGCATTCCACGACTTTTTTTTACACATTATTTTTTGAGAATGTGTAATTCTATTTTTTTTAAATGGTAATAGAGACACTATTCATCAACACACACACCTCATCATAATGATAAATCATAAAATATGATCCTAAAAACTTATGCAAAATTTCCTACCCTTATTTTTCAAGGGTGATGGTATGTTCCTTAGTCATAGCACCCAACTAGATTCAAACCCTCATAGATATGATATAAGGGTAAAAATTGAAATCTTGTGCCTAATGACTTTAACATAATGGACACCTTGCAATCCAATAGATACCCTTTCACCCCTCACTCTCAACCGAAATTTCATACTCCATATCAAATAACCAAAAATAAATTAAAAAATCTACCTTGTCCAATAGGACATGATAAAGCATGCATATTTTTTCCTCAATTAAACGTTTTTTTTGAAAATTAGAATAAACAAAACCATAAAATACAAAGGTAAAGGTTTGGTTTCCAATTCACTAAACACAATTAACAAGAGTATTCATTGAACACAATTAACAAGAGTAATGGTATGTTTCTTAGTTATATCATCCAACAAAATTCAAACCCTCAGAGATATAAGGGTAAAAATCAAAATCACGTCCCCAATGACTTTAATATAATGGATACCCCTCTATTGAACATATACCCTTCAATCCATTACTCTCAACCGAAGTCTTGTACTCCATATCAAATATTAAAAAGAAATCTTGTCCCATAAGGCATTGTAAATCGTGCATATTTTTTCTCAATTAAACTATTTTTTTCAAAATTATAAAAATCAAAACCATAAAATACAAAGGTTTGATTTTGAATTCATTGAACACAAGTTAGTATGTTAGTTATATCATCCAACAAAATTTGAACCCTCATTGTTATGATATAAGGGTAAAAATGGAAATGATTAGAAACGTTGATGTAAAAATACCGCACACAATCAAATCCAGAAAAAATTGCATCATTGAATATGATGGATTGTGGAAATCTCTTCACGTTAATGGAAATCATTTCCCTAACAACTTTTACATAATTGATGCTCCTGACACCCTTCGACCCTTTACTCTCAAAATCGTGTTCCTAACGATTTTAACATATCGATACCCCTCAATCCAACAGATATCCTTCAACACTTTACTCTCGAAATTGTGTTCCTAACAATTTTAACACAATTGATATCTCTCAATCCAATAGATACCCTTCAACCCTTTACTCTCAAAATCATGTCCCTAACAATTTTAACCTAATGAATATTCCTCAATCCAATAGATACCCTTTACTCTCAAAATCACATCCCTAACAATTTTACCATATCAGATACCCCTCAACCCAATAAATACCCTTCAACCCTTACTCTTGAAATTGTGTCCCTAACAACTTTAATATAATAAATACCACTCACTCAAATATCCCCCCAAAAAAACACCTTGTCCAATAAGACATGGTAAATCGTGCTTCAAGCTATGAAGTGAGGACCATGAAAAAGGAAAATCTAATATTTGGCCCCAGCATTGTGGGATACATTCCATTTTGAAACTCAACTTGCAGTTGCCCATGAAACTTTCTAAGCTTAGAAAGTTAGAAGTTACAAGTACCATCCTTCCAAACACTAAAATCAGACAACCCTATTTTTGTCCATTGCTGAGTGAAGTACACGTATCCATGTTTTTTACATTGGGGAAACCTCTCAAAGTGAATAGTGGGTGTGATGTTTGCTTCCTAGAAAGTACACGCTTGCATATTGTTTATTGGACACAATTGGATTCTTAATTAAATATGATTAAAGAAAGAAAGATAAGAACACATCAATTTCAACAAGATGCCAAAATAAGTTTCCGTTGCTCATTTTTCCTTCTATTTAACTTTATTCTGTGGATTTTGACAGCCACCACCTCAAAAACAAACAAAAATATCTGAGCTCTTCTATTTCAAATCAATGGCTCCCTCCATTTTCTTTACAGTCCCATTCTTTTACAGTATGATTTGATAAAATATAAAATACATATAATTTTTAAAATTGTCTTTACTTTTCAGGTTTTACAGTGTGATTTGAAAGGTCATAAAATGTAATGTTTTTTTGGGAAACTATTTGATTAACAACAATTGTTTATCCCAGTTCAATCTAAAAAGTTGATTAAAAAAATTACAGAAGCATCCTACATTTGTCTGATAATAGTGAAAACCTAGAGATCATGTGATTTGATGCCTATATTAGTCATTTTCATGTTATTGTGGTAAGATCAACATCAGACATCAACTAGAAGAAGTCATTATATTAAAGAATAAATGGGCATTTAGACAACCGAAAGTGACATAAAATTAATTTCATTCTATTTTTGCTGTCTCTGATTTACATGGACCCCTCGAGAATTTAAACAAATAAGGAACAAATAGAACACTAAAGCAAAAAAAAGAGAAGCATTGCAGTATCCAATACTTGTTCAGTATAGTATTACATAACAAGGGGGCTCACAACTCAACCCATATACCACAGAATTAAATCATGGCATTTTATACAGTTACTCAGTACCCAACACAAAGAAGAATTAGCCTGAAAATGTAGATTAAATCATGGTATTTTATACAATTTCTCAATACACCAACAGAAAAATTAGCTTGGAAATGTATAAGCAGAGACAATGATTCATGACAAAGTCCAAAAGAAATTTACCATCTCTTGAGAGATAAGTCATTCATGCTCTGGCAACAAATTCTGCAAGCTTCCCTATTCTTTCAGCCAACTCTGGAGAGATTTTCTTGGTGGGCTTCCTAATGGGATTGTAATCAATGTTAAAAATCTCCGCTACATCCTTTGAACTCCACCCTGCTTTTCTCAGGGAATTTGACATCAAATCTGCTTTAAGTAGCAAGCCCTCTATAATAGTCTGGCTGTCCAAGTATATATCTTCAGAATCTGGCAAATTTGGGGAAGAGACTTGAAGTAGCATGTCATTGATGTCCCTCTCCTTCCAACCCCCATTTCTGAGAAGATTTGCCAACTCCTCCAAGTACTCCATTACCCATCTGGGCATGCAAATTTCAGCAATGTTAATGCACCCCCCAATACCATCATCACCATACTTATCTTCTGCTACATCAATGTCTACTTTGGGGGAAGAAAACAGGCTTTCAGGAGAAGGGGATGTGATGCAGGAGAAAGAAGAATTTGACCTATTTTCTGCCAAATCACTCCAAAACTGTATCCACCTTGGAGCCTTGGAAGCAGACCAGGGTTTAGGGGAGGCTGCCAAATTAGCAAGGATCTTGTTAGAGATGATCCTTTCTTGAAGGTGGGTGTTGAGAAATTTGGGGGAATTGCAACCACTCAGAAATGGATGTGGGTGTCTATCAGAGACAGAGACGCTCCTCCTGGGCCACTCCAAAAAACTCTTCTTGTTCACAAAATCTGAGCATTTTGCCAGAGAATCCAGGTTCCTCCCCCATGCTTCTATGTTCTTGCAGACCTTTTCATCATCAAGATGATCAGAACTAATAAGTTCGAATTCATCCTTGCTGCTGCTCTTTCTATAATGACCCATTGACTTCAGAGACCTGTCCCTCCTCAGGCACATTAGACTATCATGAGCATGCCTGAAACTGTTTGTGAAATCCAAGGGCTCCTGAAGCCCAAATTCCTCCCTCTCAAAGAAGTCCCCAAGATCAAACCCACAACACAAGACCTCATTTTTATACACAAAAAAAACTGGATTACCTGCAAGATTGGGACAAGATGGGATGTAGCAGTGACCATAAATGGGCACAAGAACTGGTACCTTTTTCAGATTGGCCCTTGCCACTGCCACTGCAGACTCCATATCCAGGGGCCTCTGCCCCCACTGCTTGCACCAGAACCTGCCCTTGGCCACCTCATAAGACAACCCTGCAATGGGCAAGTTAAGCCTCATGCTAATCTGCTGAGACCCACCTGACCTCCAATCAGGGAACCCCACTCCAACAGGCATCCCTTCCTGCAAGATTGCCCTCAAATCTGGAGGAAAAGAGAAGGCAAAAGTAGCCTCAATTCTGACAAACTCCTCATCAGACAACCCCTTGTCAATGGGTATCCTCTGCTTCTTCCTCAGATGATCAATCACTTTTTTCCCAAACACAGAAAAAGAATCAAGTCCCTTCTGAAGAGGCCCTGCTGTGGTAGTAGTATTGATGTGGTGGTGAACCTTGTTGTTAGCCCTAGCAGACAACCTCCTCAGCCCTGCCACATGGGCCTGAGCATTCATGCTTTTCAGATTCCCACATCCAAATCCTGGCTTACTCAACTCCTCCTGTAGATTTCTCAGCCCTGCACTGCAAACCAATCAATCCACTTCATTCATTCGCCATTGTTACCCATACACAAAACATAACAAACCAAATCCCCAAATACCCCAAAAAATCTTTGCCTCCTTATAAAAAAATGCACTTAGAGATCAGATCTGTCTGTCATAAGTACTTGTGCAAAATGAATGCCTTGGAAAGGAATCAAAATCAAATCAACAACAATGTCACTCAAACTCCTGGTCTCCCCACTACACCGTTGCAAATTGCAATCCCAATCCCAAAAACCAAGCTGGATCTCCACGTGAATCAAACTTATAACACCACCAAAGTATACAACAACATGTGTACAAACTTAAGAAACCCCACCTACCATAGTTAAAAACACACCCATAAAAAAAAAACCACTAAAAATACACACCACCTCCAACTTTAGCCAATACTAAATCCCCACCAATTCCTCCGCCAAACTTAACCCCGCTCCCCTTTCTTAACTCCAAAGCGGTGCGTACAGATCTCGACCCGAGGCTCGGCGGGCCCCACCCTCCGCACACGTGGACTGTCACGTCCACGTCATCTCCTGCAGCTTCAGGACTGTGCATTCGTTGGCTGTTGGCGGTGATGACGTCAGCGGTTTCAGACATGAATCATTGGGACTTAGAGATCTTCTAACGTTTCTCCCTCTGGGTCCCACCTTTGTCTTAACTAAGTCATTTATTATTTAACTAAGTCATTTAATTGTTCTGCCAAAACAATCCCTTCTGTTCCCCTAGTCTTTTAATGAAGGATCACATTTTACCTTTGATCATTATAATTAGGGTATCATTTAATGTAGGGTAAAGGACCTTGTGATGTACCATGTGAACATGTTGTTTATGGTCCTAGTTCAACGGTTGTCTCTCTCTAGCTAATCATTTACCCTAAAAACACATTTTCCCACTCCACTACATAGAGCCATAGAACCCCATTATGACATTGAGTCAACCCAAAGAGCCATGGACCTTGGAAATGCTTATTTTATATTTTTTCCATTTTAAAATAAAATCTAATGTTGGTCCTTTGTTTATCATTACAAATACCATATTCCCTCACTATTTTATTCCTCAATAGTCATATTCCCTAGGTTGTATAATCATATTCCCTAAGTTCTATATGTCCTATGACTATCTCCCTTCACTAGGATTTATGTTTATTGATTTATTTATTATTGGTCACTCTTTTTTAATTATGTGTTACTAGTATTTCCTTTAAGGAGATATTTAATTGGTTAGGAGGAGCATGAAGCACTAGGATTTATGTTTATTAATTTATTTATTATTGCTCACTCTTTTTTAATTATGTGTTACTAGTATTTCCTTTAAGGAGATATTTAATTGGTTAGGAGGAGCATGAAGCACAAGGGCACCTTCCCTAGTAAGGTTCAAACTTCACCAATATTCTCATTATGATTATGATTATGGTTTGACTCATCATTAGGGCATTGCCATAAATTTGGTCCTTGGACTCCAAACACTACTTAAATTCATCAAACAAACTCATTACAAAAAGATGTTGGGGCATGATTAATTGTTAATAACTTTAGACATTTTGGAAAACATAGAACCTTAATTATCCAAATATAGATTTGTCTACATAATCCAACGAAAACATATTATGACAAATACACATCATTCACAATTTGATGAGCCAAAAGACTACAAAAGACTATTGGAATATATCAATGATTTTATTTAAATGATATAGATTTTAATGTAAAAAAATATTAATTATCTATATATTTATTTTTATAAAATTTCACACACACACACACACACAGATATATATATATATATATATATATAT
>MU219943.1:235622-253612 GCA_018584345.1 Thuja plicata | reverse complement strand
ATATATATATATATATATATCTTAAATCTATCATTATATTATGTTAAAACAATGATTTTAAACAATAATAACTCATTTTCCAAAGCTTTTGTATCCTTGGACTAGGTTGTTCCCCTGAATATGTCTTTAGATAAAACTAGTCCTCTAGTTTGAACTTCAAAATAGCTCACTTATCAACATGATTTACTAGGAATATAAATCATATCTACTTGCATACCAAAAGTTTTGAATTGTACAAATAGGACTCAGATAGGAGTTGTATATAGAGACACCATCCTAAATTATTTATATTTGTAATTTCTAATTTAAAAATATAATTTTTTTAAAAAAAATAGAAGTTTCTATTCAAACCAAAGCAAAACCTCAAATAAGGATAAGTGTTCTTAGGTGTCCTTATTCTTGAAAGTTGGTGGAGATAATATAAATATAATTAAATAATATTATTTAATAATTATTTTAGCCATCCACGAGGTGGAAAATATATATAAATGTTGATAGAATTATTTTTTTATATGAGATAGAAAAGGGGCTAATTTAAAAAATATTAATATTATAGATGAGAAACATAAAGTTAAGGGGATTGACTAGGCGATGTATTTGATCAATTAGGATAAAGGTGCACTAGAGAAAGTTTTAGCTTTCTACAATATTTTCAAGAGAGATCCATTTAGTCAAAAAAGCACATACATTTAGTCACATTAATCTCAACTGCATCAACATTCTCTATTTAGAAATTCTTTTAATCATGCTATGTTCAACTTAACACCAAGACTTGAATGCCCTTTATTTATAGCAAGCCCCTCATGGTGCTTTTTAGCATTACCACATCCTTAAACAATAGAAAAAGTAGAGGTTAATAGTTTTATAAATGATAGTGAAGGTGAAATCAAACTAGCTTATCAACAATGTATTTTAATTCTTAGTTTAAAAGATCGCAACTAACTATAGTTTAAAAAAAAGATTAAATAATACAATAAAATAATGGAATAGAACAAACAACATAAGAAAACATGTTTTCCCTAGAGAAATCCCATGCGAGTAAAAACTCTAGCTAATTTGAGTATTCACACACTAATTACTTTAAAATGGTATCATGATGGAATAACAACCCTTAGTCTTAATGGACAAAGCCTTCAAAAATTGATATGATTCCCAATAACCTCTACTATCTCTTACAATCACTTCCCCTACTACTACAATGATATATTTATATTACAAATTCCCCACAATAGTTCTCTATGTGTAGCATATAAAATTATTTTGATACATATTTATGTAATTCACTCTAATTTATTATTGTATACTTTAACCTCTTTTCCTTAAGAAATTGTTAGTCCATACATTTTTCTTCTTTAAGACATATTAGATAGAATTGCTTCCTAATTAATTTTTAAAAGTGGTCATATAAATTTATAGAATTCTTTATCATAGTCATGGAATACAAGAGACTCTCGACCAAGTCAAAGCATGTTTTACCATCCTTGGTCTAGCAAATGAAATCCTCTCATGTAGAGTGAGAATATGCACACTAAAATATACCTTAAGTTAAGCGATCTAAGTGTTAGTATTCTCTACATCAACATGTTATTTAAATGACAATATTTCAATACTGGCCTTTACCTTGAATATAGACTTGTTTGGAATACTATTATTGAACCTCAAAGACTCTCCCTCTTTATATTTATGATTTCATATAATCTCTTCAAGAGGACTTTACTAAGGCCTTTCATAGTCTCCAACGATTGATATAGACTCCTAACAAAAATATATATCATTTCAAATATTGCTTCAACATCCACATAATCTCCTTCTTTTATCATTCTTCTCAAGTCCTTCCACTTACAAAATTTGATGTTTATTTGCAAAGAAAATAATATCCTCTTCATTCAATGTAGTTGTGGTCATGAACCTACAAACCAATCACAACATTCCTCCAAAAAGGTTAAGCTTATTTTGATAAAACTTGATCTACGAACTAGAAGAATATTCCTCAACTAGCTTGTCAATAACTTACTTTCATTATTTTTTCAAGAGAGAACATATGGTTTCAAAATTAAAATATAAATAATTGAGGAAGTAGAATAAATACATAAAATAACCAACATAAGAAGATAGGTTTATCTTGAAAAAAAATCCTTGTTGGTAAACAACTATAGCGAATGTGAGTATGCATTCACTTAGGGATTCAAAATACAATTAAAATGGAAGAAGGATTAATGGATGCAACCTCCAAACAACTAAGATAACTCGTAATGACCCAGCTTTCCAATGGCCATGGGAGGGATCTATATAAAGTTTTTCACATATGCGTAAGGGTTTCAAATCTTTGAATAAACATGTCTCTATGCTTATAGAGTGAAATTTCTTGGAGAATTCTTGTTTAGAAATTGAATCTTCAACAAACTCGCTCCAACATTGCTATATATTGGATTGTAATATTCATAAATTTTAATTGAAATTATTTATGTTTTTCCATCTCCACCATAAGTGGATGCATATGGCATTCCATTTTGCAAGAAATATTATATTAATGGATTTCTACATTAACAAAGATCACTTTAATAATTCCAATAAATTTATTTTAATATTTTAATATTTTATACCAAAATGATTGAAACTTCTTTTGAAAGTTGTTATTGATCCAAAAAGGTATTCTCGAATTCAAAAGGGTATTCTTGAAAAATAAAAATTTTGATGTTTACAAATTTTAGATTTAACTATTGAAATTTGGATTTTTTTTAAAAAGCTAAGTGTCTCAAAAACAATTACATTCATTGATGCTTTTTATTTTACAAGAATAAAAATATATTATTGAAATACAGTGTGGAATCATTTGGGCATGTGGGTATCATGTTCAGACCTAAATTTATATGCCATGTCAATTTTGAGTATTTTCATTATGTGGCCTTGATTGATGAGGACTAAACATAGTAGACTCTCACCCCATCCAAATACAAATAGTACTAGGTTAAATGAGAATTAATAAAAAATAAAAAATTATACTGTAACCTATTTCAAATATACTGTTGGAAATACAAGATGGGAAAACAAGATACTGAGAGGGGGGGTGAATCAGATCTTAAAACAAACTGATCCACAATCATGCATAAATATAATTGATCTATCAACTAGTAGCATCCATAACAGAAAATAAATAACTCAAGACACAAAATTTTGGTAACCTAGAAACCCAAGAAGGTAAAACTGGGGTGGGGATGACACCCACAAAATCTTCACTACTGCAGCAATAAAGTGTGCCTATTAAGGCTACATAATTTGATCACACTTGATGATCTACCTGATTAAAGGTCTGCTCGGTTAAGAGCTACATATCATTACAATCTACCTTGTAAAAGGATTTAAACTTACAACTAAGTAAGCACTCGGCTAAGAGATTTAGAAAGGTCTGTTAGAACCACTATGTTAAGAGATCTCACTTGATACACCTGTTAGAATGTCTCAAGATCTGATCCTTTGATATGCACTCAGATGCTGATGATAGATCTCCTCTTTCCAATACCTTCTCTAATCTAATAATATGATATATCTTTGATCTTCTGCTCACTGCTCTTTTATTACTATGCTAGATCTATGCTTCTTCACTCAGAAATAACCCTTTGCACATCTCTCATGTACGCATGCACTCTACTCTAAAAATTAGGGTAAGAAACAATCTTATATACCTTATGGATCTGACATCTAGATCTAGATCAACGATTAAGATCAAACACTTATGCCGCTTGGGCATTCCAATTTTATGATTGGTTCCATGCCACGCATAGGGATCAATGATTTAATGCATTATTAACTCTGTTGAAAACATTACATGCTCAAACAAGTCGGCCCAACATAGTTTACCTTCAAGTTTGTGACATCCCTGACATGTATGACAAAAATGTCTTTCTCGGCATATGAAGACTCTGGCACTCGACATGGACAGATCAACTACGCTCGGCTTCTGTGTAACTCGGCAACTGCTAATTGCTCAGCAATGACTATTGCTCGACCTATACTAGATAGCTCGGTCACAGTGATGACCGACTAACCTGCCTAGATAAATGACTAAGTGTGGGACACTAATGATCAAAAAAACTTAGAGATCAACAATCTCCCCCTTTGATATTAGTGGCAAAAACATTTATCATTTCTTTACATCCACAAAATTTGCCTAAGTACACGACGTACTCCCCCTAATATTATACTTTAGACTTCATACAATATTTACATAGTAATGTGCCTTAAAAAAAAATTATGCCTGTTTCTGCACATCTTTGTATGTTTCCTTATATGTTTCCCCCTTGTTTTTGTCACTAATATTTGTAGGGGTTAAGTTATACTTATCCAAAAATGATTTATGAAGCTGCAGTATCAATGGAAGCGATGTATCCCAACTTTCCTTAACAAACTTCATAACTTGTAACTTAATTTCTAGCTTGGCAACTAGACTTACCAAACTATCTGCAGTAGAGAGATGAGAGTCTCTCTTGACTAATTATTGTGCAGCTGTAAGTTCCTTCTGAATAACCTCCAGATGAAGTATCAAGGAAGTATGAATAGTTATTAATTTTTCCCTGATTCTGCCATCTTCTGCCATAAGCTCGGCTAATCTCCTCTGAGTATAGGTCAACTTATCAAAATGTATGGAGCTGGAACTAGCATCCATGCTTAAGGAACTACCTGTTGACTTCAAAGCTAATTGCAACTTCTCCACAAGTTGTTGATTATCCTTTGTAAAGAATTCTACATCACATAACTTTTTGTACAAAGAATAAACATTATTTGCAACTTCCTCAAGAATATCAATAAGAGAAGAAAGTTCAACCTATTTAATAGAAATCTCTACTGATATCTTCTCCAAAAATTTGTTCTCACATTTTCTTTTTGACCATTGTAGCAACTTGTCATTTGCCTCAATATTTTCATCATAAACTTTCTGCACAATGTGAACTAACTGTTCCAAAATTGGTGTTTTCTCATTTATGTCTTCCATATCAAAAGCATTAACAAAAATATCCTTTATTTCATGTAAAACTTGCTTCTGCTGATGCTCCCTCTTCATTTCCTTGTGTTTCTTCTTCCTCTTCAATAGGTCTTGTAGAGTCTAAATCTGCTCATATGTCAAGTTCTTTGGATCCCACTTGGGAATCACAATAACTTCATCCAATGTGACATTTAGGCTTGGTGACTTTTTCTTATATGACTTCTTCTTCTTGAGCTCTGGTGAGTTGATACTCGACTTAGATTCTTCATTATCATTTGTCTTATTAGTGCTAATTTCAATTGTTGTCTTCAATTGTGTAATGATCACTTGTTGATCAGGTATACTGACAGTTTTGGGTCCAGCGGGAGTAGATGGTAGAGAGTGTGGCAGCTCCACCAACACTTATAAAGCCTCTTATTCTGTAGGCTTATTTATTGTTTCCTCCATATTACTATCATTACCATCTAAAAATGTTTGTACAACCTCTAAAATAGGTGGATTGTCATTTATTACCTCCTTTTCTTCTACTTTGTCTGTCTCGGCCTCTGTTGCTTGAATAGGCGATTGCCTACCTATGTCTACCAGCTCATTCTGATCCCCGACATCCAAATTGCTATTATCTTCAAGTGTAGTGACAATGGGACTGTCCAGTGTCAGATCTACAGTTGGCTCTTTGTTTTTTTTCTTTGTCTCTACTTGTGCAGTAGCAATTTGCCCTTCCAATTCCATTTGTTGTGAGGTGCCTTCACCTGTCTTGTTTTCCTTCTTAGTTAATAACCCAAAAGTCTCCTTCCAAATTTGAGTGCTTTGTTGGACTACTCCTTCAACTGATGACATTAATTTTTCATTAGTATTCAAACAAAACTTTTGGTAAGCCTACACCAAAATACAGTAAAGGGAAAACCGAAGATCAGATTGACAAATCACCAAAAATGACTAAGTACTGGGAAAACCGATGACACAGAAGTATGTAAACCGAAAACCACAATGTAGAGAGTTAAAGTGGAACCCGATAGAGGAACCCAAAATGCAAGTTACAGTGTAGACCGATGAAACAGATTTAGTGCAACCGACAGTGAAAACCAAAGGACAGTCAAGCATGATCGAAAGACATAACCGACAGTCAGTTGTAGCCTGCAAAAAGTGGAACTGACTTCCACGTCAGATAAAGCAAGGGTATTCTATTTATAGGATATTTAATTGTTTTTAAATCCATTTCTTTAGGGACAAGAAACATTAATGTAAGTGATTTAATCAGTCTAACTGATTTAAAGCACATAGAGTAGGAGATCTAGGTGCAAGTTGTAAACCTGATCTTAGAGTTAACATTGTTTTTATCATCAACTCGATGAAATCAATCCATCTATAAATAGATGATGTAATCATTCATTAGAGTGTGTGTAAAAGAGAGAGGAGAATAGAATGAGCACATCTATGGATTGAATTGAGAGTTTCAAAGAACCAGAGCAAAGAAAGAAGAATTTGATTAGCAAAATCAAGAATAGAGGAAACCAAAAATCAGAGGTAATATTCAATCACAGCTAAGGTGATAATATTTTGTATGTGAACTACATAGAATCTATATCAGCAATAGGAGATTTCACTTACTAGGTCAATTTGTAATTTGCTGTCATTCTAACAAGTGAAGCAAAGTGTAAGAAATCCTTTTTGTAAGGTGGATTTAACAGTCCTATATCAAATCTCTTAACCGAGTGCACACTTAATAGTGTTGCTGAAAGCTCTTAACATAGTAGACTTTAACAGGTCTCCATCAATACTCCTTACAGGGTAGATCATCAGAAGTGATCAAAATTGTAATCCTTAACCAGCCCCTTCCATTATGCAGATAGTGAATTTTTGTGGGTGTCATCCCCACCGCAGTTTGTACTTCCTAACAGGAGTTTTCTGCGATATCATATCTTGTGTTATGTGTCAATTATGTTCATGAATGTTTCTACGAATGATTCAAATGTTTATTACTGTTATATATAACTCTCACAAAGATAGTGTAGATCAGATGGAATGGATATGCAATTGATTACTAAGGTTAATTGATTAAAGAACAAGAAAAAGTTTTAGAGGTACTGATTCACCCCTCCCCTCTCAGTACTACTTCCCATTAAAACCCAACAATTGGTATCAGAGATAAGTCTCTTCTTGGAAAAGCTTAAAGGCTCAAGAGAAAAGATCATACAATGGAGAAGTACAAACTTGATAAGAATATTGAGAATAAAAAGCTTGAGATACAAATGTTCTATGAACAGTATAAAGAAGCTAGAATAAAGATGAGAGAGCTGTTGGATGAAAGGAAAGGAATGACAAATCAAAGAAATGAAAAGGATTATCAATAATAAGAGATTCCAGATTTCTTTGAGTCTTTAGGATCAAATGCAAGCAAAGCATCAGATACATTAGAAGAGAACGTCACAAATCTAAAGGAGATTAATCAGTATATGATAGAGCAAATAAAGATGCTACAAATCGGTCAAGAGACCCAGATGGTTAGAATGATTGATGTGATGAGTTCTGCTAGACAAGCTGAAACAGAAAGAACACTAGCTACTGATGACAAGAGGAAGATTATAGAGAAATTACAAGAAAAGGAGTTAGAAATACAAAGACATGTAGAGCATCACCATGAGCTCACAAATCAAATCATTCTCATGAGTCAAGAAGCAAACAGAATGAATGTTGAACTTATTGAGAGAATACAAATTATCGGTGAACTAAGAGAAGAAAATGAAAAACTAAAGCATGAGGTTAGAATTCAGCAACAACATAATGAATTCATTAGAAAGGTTGAAGAGAGAAATAAAATAATGGATGATTTTCTAGAAGGACAACGAAGAGTCAACAACAACAATGGTCTAGGCTTTACCAAAAATGGAGAATCATCAAATCAATCCAATCCAAAGAATGTTTATGAAAATCCAAGACCAAGAAAGCTTACATGCAAACACTGTGGAAAGCATGGTCACACAACAAATGTGTGCAGAGGCAAAATGAAAGGTATTCCTAAATCTACACCTTCATTCATAGGATTCTATTATAAATGTAACAAGAAAGGACATAAGGCATATGAATGTAAGTCTAAGATAAAACAACCAAAGAAGGAAACCTACATGGACAAATACTATCCTACATGCAAGATGAATGGGCACACAAGTATTGAATGCTGGAAAAAGAGAAGATAGACATGGAAGCCAAAAGGTCAAGACACTCCATATCAACCAAAGTATATCGGTAATCAGTATGTATGGGATTACAATACTTGGACCAATTGCATAGCATGTGGAAGGTATGGTCACATTACTACAAACTATATGAGACTATGGACTAGAAAGTCAAGAGGATGGACTAACCCTGGAATGGCATGCTTACACTGTCACAAAGTTGGTCACCTAAAAAAGGATTGTAGAGACCGAATGACAGAGACAAGCACATACCCTAATGGAAACACCATTGAAGAAATCAGGAGGGCCAGAGACAAGATGTGGAGAAAAGATTGAAGCAATGATGAAGCTAGAATGAGAAATGCAAATGATGACACCCCATCCAATGGATTCGGTGACATCACCAACCCCACCTAAGCAGAACAAGTAAGTATGGAACTGCATTAACCCCAAGCTATTATTTTACATCAGTTCCATAATATGATGAAATAAATCCAAATTAGCATAAGAAAGATGCATCATGGTTATACTTGTTGAAAAATGTGAAAACTATGTCTTCGGGCATATATACCGAAACCTGTCGGTATACACTTAAAGGAAAGACTACCTATATTTACCAAGAGACGTCGGTTACAAAAAAAAGGTTGTTAGTATTGACCGATACTTGTCGGTAAACAAGCACATGAACATACTGTCTATGTTACCAAAACCTATCGGTAAAGGCTAAGTCAACTGTGACTGCTCAGAAATGTTGTAAGCATGACCAATGGTAATAAATTATTCACCGATGAACTCAATCTTCAAACACCAACAAGTTGGTGAGTATTTATTACACACATTTTAGGGCAATGGCTATAAATAGGGCATCGAGGTGACTCATTTGTCACGACACCCAGAGCAGATTGAGCAGAGGAAATTTTTGAGTAGAAAGGAACAAAGTTGCAGAGCGATCAGGAATCGACCACCAAGCACCCCAAAACAATTCAGAGATCTATGCAAGCACAACAGTAAGTTCTAATAGACCGATAACTCTATTCTTTATGCATTTACAAAGAAGCCGTAAAATTCCTTGAAATGGCATCAACATCACGATCTGTAAAAGCTAAGAAGGCTAAGAATGGTGAATTTGAACTCGTCAAAAACAATGCATGTGAGGAACCTAAATATAAGATTCATCTAGAGGTTTCCTCAGAGCCCAATGACACTGGTGCGTTCTCGTGCATACCAGCTAGGGTTTTTCTAGTTGAGGACATTCGATCCTTCATACACTGCAAGATTGCAAAAATTGGAACGACAGACATGGAAGAATCTTACCAGAAGCTTTGTAATGAAGATGGAACACTTAAGGATGAACACAAACACATTGAGGTGAAAGGGATTACCAATGCCCTAAAGTTTCTGAAGGTCTTCAAAAATGAATGGATTCGGTTAGTGCTAAGAAGAATGCACAATAACAAGTTATGGTTGGATGAACCGAAGGAAATCACCCGTGATGTCATCCATGCAGTCACTGGTTACCCAGTAACCGATAAAGTAAAGGCACTCAAGCATACACCAAAGGCAGAGACCGAAAAGATGACTGGAGCTAAATGTGATGGGCGTGGACTAAAAGTGACAACCATAACTGATGATGAAATTAAGTTTGGTACATGTGTACTGGGTTACAAATTCTTCCAGGATAGTAGATTAAATAGTATTTCTTCAGGTGTTGTGGATACAACTTACAAAATTGTGAAGAAAGGCACACATTTAGACTTGTCTGAACTAATACTGAATCATTTGAAAGAAAATCTCAAGACAATCAGAAATGCAAATTCAAACACCTGTACGTTTGGCTCATTAATCATGTGCATTTTCTTTTACTTTCAAGAAAAGTTCCCATCTGTTGGAGATGTAAAATGGGACAGCACCAAACTAGTAACAGTGCAAATCAATGAGCACATAGATGCTCTAGGAGATAATTTTGAAACTGTCATGGATGAATACTTTAATGTATTCAAAGACTGAATGCAAAAGAGGGTAAGGATCCCCGAGCAACTCATCGAATAATTTAAGGATGATATATGTTTCATGGTCAAAACAGACCACACTTACATCAAACCTATAGTAGCAAGAAAAGCATGGTTGCAGCCACTGGAATATGAGATCAACATTGATCTTGCAACAAAGGAAATTGATGCCTTAATCAATGAGCCACTGGACAAAAAAGAAACCAGGGTTTGGAACATATGAGGAGGCCAAGAAAAGAATTAAATCATGCCTAGTAGTAAAAAAGATTGTGAAGAAAAAGGACAAAATGGTAAAGAATCTAATGAAGGTTCTATCTGTAGAAGAGAAAGAAGCTGAGCAAGATGAAGAGAAAGAACAAGAGGAGGAAACTGAAGAACATGAGTCTGTCGGTAAAGATGATGAAAAGACTCACTCAGAAGAAATAGAGTCAGCCTCACCACCTCCTCCACCATCAAAGAGACCAAGAACTACAGCTGCTTCAAGGACAAGAAGCCAAACGTCAAAAGAATCTACTCCTTCACCCCTTAAGAAAGGAAAAGTCAGGATATATAAGAGAAAAGCACCTACACTGAAGAGAGGACAAAATAAGAAGGGTAGGAAATTCATCAGAACAAGAGAGGATATAGAGGATACCGAGCGAGATGAATCCTTAGAGGCAGAAATTGTCAAGGTGAAGGAACCTGACACCATTGATGACATTTGTATATACATTGCAAATTATGGATCTATTACTGATCCACATATTAGAAAATGGGGAAAAAAAAATCAGGAAGATCAGAATAAGATTGAAGAAGCTATGATAGCTAAAATGTATAAATTTAAATATGTACCCATACAATTTGAAGGAAGTTATGTACCACAGGAACTCTTGGATAGAGTATCCTCCCATTGGACATTTGCTTTGGCAAATGAGAAAGAAATCAGAGAGAGAGTACTTGTCTCTCTAATGCCACCTGAGTCAACAAAGGCAGAAATATATGAAATGATGGAGACACAGAAGAAAGAGTTCTCATCAAAGCTACGAGCTTACAAATTTCTTGAAGGCAAGCTGATTGAACTTGAAAAGGACAGTCACAATAAATGGTGCAAGATCATGAATAGGCCAGTTGAGAACTTAGACAGTCCCGACAAAGACCTTCAACAAGATGTTGATGAGGCAAACAAAGATGATACAACAGGGAATAAGAATGCATATATGGTAGATGAAATATAGGATGATACCACAAATGACAACATTGTGGATAACAATGTCATCGACATTACCGATGACCCAGGCAAAGAAATCAATACGGATGAAGATGTCATTGTTGTCAAAGATACAACTAACAAAAAAGACACAACAATTGATGGGGCACATGTGATCATTCCAAGTAAACTACCAATATTGATACAAGCTATCAATATTATGCAAGAATCAACCAAGTCACCTAAAAAGGAAACTCCTAAGGATGCAGGAGAAGAAGCAAATAAAGATAACATCGACGATTAGAAAAAAATTGAAGATACTCAGAATGTGACCGACACTACCAAGGTTACAGAAGGAGATAAGGACAAAGATGTGGATACTCAAGAGAAAAATGAGAACACCAAGGCAGATGATGCAAAGGACTCAAATGAAGGAGACAAACCAAAAGATGGAATTCCTAAGAAAATAGACACAGATGCTACCAACAATGCTAAGGTGAATGTAAAGATGTCTACAGAAACCCGACGAGCTAAAACCAATGCAAAGAAACAGAAAGATGCACAACAAGTCACATCATCAAGCACAACTAAAAATGCTGAAAAGTTAGCAATGGTGCTACACTCCACTGAATCACAGAAGAAGAAGAAGAAACCAAACAAGAACAAGTTGGAGGTTACACTTGATGATATCATTGAAATATCAAAGTGTCTATACTTGACATGGATGCACTACAAGAATACAGAGAGATATGCCAAAGAAAGGCATTACAAGAAAAGCTGAAGAAACAACATAAGGAATCAATGGTCCTAGAGACAACACGGGACATTCTACACCAGATTGTACTTGATGTTGATATTGATCAAAGAAAGCCAATAATTGATCAACTAGATATCCTCACCGATGCCATCACAACTCAAAATGTTGATGCTAAGAAAGCAATTAAGGAGAGAGCAAAAATGAAGTATCAACAAAAGCTTCTAGATAACATCATCCAAGAAGTGGCCAAAAATAAGGTAAAGCTATCAGAATTAATATCAAAATTAGATCCCATTATATCTAAAGCTATAAAATTAACCCAAAAGCTAAGCACAATTGAAAAGTTCACTCAATAAAATAGTGACAACATAGCTAAGCTAGATACCAATCTAGCAAACAGTGCTAGTAGCCTAACAACCGATGGAGAAAATGCAGTCAAACTGCATTATGAAAAGATCATTGAAGTGAAACGGTTAAGGAAAGAGCTATGGGAACTAGAGAAATGATTCAGAGAAGAAGTAACCGAGCAATAGGCTCAACTTATACCAAATCTTACACTGCTACAACAACATATCAGTTCTGGAAGGCAACTGATAGCAACTCCTGAGATGTCTGTAGCAGACAACATCTATGATATGCATGCCAAGATAACACTTGAGAAAATGGCTCTATAAAACCCGAAGGAGAAATGGGAGAAAATGATGGAAGACATAAAGTCTTCCCATTGACACATTTTTTATAATCTCTAAGGTAATTGACCTTTGCCCTTAATATCAAATAAAGGGGGAAATGATACTTGTATAAAATATAATTGAAAATGTTATGTACATTTAGTCAGAATGGGAAAAAGGTAGATATGTATATGTACATTCATAAAGGGAAAATGATATGACGAAGAAAAATATATCATATGTACAGATATACCGACATATACATAGGGGGAGTCATTAAATGACTAAGGATTATATATGTTGTATATACTTAACATTTCGTTAGTATTTTGCACATATCAGTTTTTGATACTAATGTCAAAGGGGGAGATTGATGACATTAATTTGTCATTAGTATTCAAACAACACTTTTGGTAAGCCTACACTGAAAGATAGTAAAGGGAAAACCGAAGATCAGATTGACAGATCACCAAAAATGACTAAGTATTAGGAAAACCGATGACACAAAGAAGTATGTAAACTGAAAACCACAATGCAGAGAGTTAAAGTAGAACCTGACAGAGGAACCTGAAATGCAAGTTACAATGCAGATCGATGAAATAGATTCAGTGCAACCAATAGTGAAAACCAAAGGATAGTCAAGCATGACCGAAAGACAGAATCGTTAGTCAGTTGCAGCCCGTAAAAAGTGGATCTGACTTCCACGTCAGATAAAGCAAGGGTATTCTATTTATAGGATATTTAATTGTTTTTAAATCCATTTCTTTAGGGACAAGAAACATTAATGTAAGTGATTTAATTAGTCTAACTGATTTAAAACACAGAATAGGAGATCTAGGTGCAAGTTGTAAACCTGATCTTAGAGTTAACATTGTTTTTATCATCAACTCGATGAAATCAATCCATCTGTAAATAGATGATGTAATCATTCATTAGAGTGTGTGTAAAAGAGAGAGGAAAATAGAATGAGTACAGCTATGGATTGAATTGAGAGTTTCAAAGAACCAGAGTAGAGAAAGAAGAATTTGATTAGTAGAATCAAGAACAGAGGAAACTGAGAATCAGAGGTAATATTCAATCACAGCTAAGGTGATAATATTTTGTATGCGAACTACATAGGATTTGTATCAGCAATTGGAGATTGCACTTACCAGGTCAATTTGTAATTTTTTGTCATTCTAACAAGTGAAGCAAAGTGTAAGAAATCCTTCTTGTAAGGTAGATTTAACAGTCCTATATCAAATCTCTTAACTGAGTGCACACTTAACAATGTTGCTAAAAGCTCTTAATAGAGTAGAATTTAACAGGTCTCCACCAATACTCCTAATAGGGTAGATCATCAGAAGTGATCAAAATTGTAAGCCTTAATCGGCCCCTTCCATTCTGCATATAGTGAATTTTTGTGGGTGTCATCCCCACCGCAGTTTTTACTTCCTAATAGGAGTTTCTGCGATATCATATCTTGTGTTATGTGTCAATTATGTTCCTGAATGTTTCTATGAATGATTCAAATGTTTATTACTATTATATATAACTCTCACAAAGATAGTGTAGATCAGATGGAATGGATATGCAATTGATTACTAAGGTTAATTGATTAAAGAACAAGAAAAAGTTTTAGAGGTACTGATTCACCCCTCCCCTCTCAGTACTACTTCCCATTAAAACCCAACAATTTCAACATCATTTTTCAGAATTGCATATGCTCTAAGTTTGGGAATAAACTTCCTTTGATATTTTTGCTCAAGTAGATAAACCAAACCAATGAACATGAAACAACAACATATGTTGCTCAAGTAGATAAACCAGGACAAATACCACTATTTATATAAGATATCAATATTATCTCAGAAAAGGAGAAAACACCTGACAAGGATGCAAGCATACCCGAGGATAAGGGTGAACAAGAACCGAAACACACATTTGATGAGAAGAATAAAGATGGAGAGAGAAAAGAAACACGAGGAGAAAAAAAAGACAAAGGTGAAGAAGAGAATAAAATTGATACCACTCCTAAGGATACCAAAGGAGATGCTATAGATAAGGCTAAGGTTGATGTAGATACATCCACTCCCAACTGACAGGAAGACATAAAGAAGTAGGATACATGTACACATACTCCAAAGCCTTCACCAAGCACATCAAACCAAGCAAAGGAACTTGCTATGGTACTACATATAGGTCCCTCCACAACTCTCTACAAGAAGAACAAGAACAAGAATCTAGTTACACTGGAAGAGATTATTGAGATACCATCCACTAGTACATTTGAGGTCAAATTCTGATGACCATTTGTCAGATTTCCAACGCTCATTTGTCGGTATTTCAACACATGAGTCCATCACCATTTTTGCGTAGGAAATTGTGACAGAAGACACATCCGTCAATTTACTGACACCACATCACATCAAAAACTTGCACATGACAATAGCTTCGTTATGGCATTTCCTGTGGTTCATCCATCAACATTCTGACCATGACTTATTAGAAATATACAATCTCTGTCGAAAATAACTGTCAAAAACATACCCTTTCTGACATTATAACTGTTGGCATACCGACAGTTTCCACCTAATTTTGACAGATATACTTGTCAAATATATAGCATTACTATCGAAGTTTCTGTCGGAATAGCGACAGTCGTGCAACATTTCTTTGACAGGTTGCCCTGTCGAACGTATAGCATTACTTTCAAAAGAATTGTCGTAAATTATGATTCTCTGACATTTTATCTGTCAAAGGCATAGCACTACTATCATAAATTAATTATGAAATGTCAAAAAACTAACGGATATGCACATTAAAGATAAAACAGCTTAAGAGACCATCATAGGTTCTCTCTTTCTTTAGTCTATATTATTGACAAAATGTTTTACCATTCATTAGCTCATCAAATCTGGGGATTTGAAAGAATTTAATAGAATATTTTCATGACAATGTATATTATTTAAGTTGACTTTGCACGAATTTATCTACTTCGCGCACTTGTAGACTATGAGGATGGCGATAAAGAAGCATGGCCATGGTAGGAGATGATTCTTTATCGCCGTTTTCATAGTATACAAGTGCACGAAGTAGATAAATTTGTGCAACGTCAACTTAAATAATATACGTTGTCATTAAAATATTCTATTAAATTCTTTCAAATCCCTGGATTTGATGAGCTAATGCAATGTAAAACATTATGTTAATAATATAGACCGAAGAAAGAGACAACCTATAATGGTCTCTTGAGTTGTGTTATCTTTAGTCCTAGCTACCCGTCGATCGTTGAGAATAATCACTGCCTTGCATTTATGTACACTGCACAAATTGATCCTAGTCTCACAAAAACATTTTACACTTGTACATCTCATCAATACTGGAGGCCTAAAGTAATTTTATACGATCATTAGAACATTTCGTGCATGGATGAGAAACAGTATCCAAAGTTTCTATATAACCATTTTTGAGAAGAGGAATGAGTGCAGGCCAAAGAAGGGATAATTCCACAACAGAAAGGAAGACATCTTTTTAGCCTGGGTCTAGATCCTATGCCCAATTTTTGAATGATCCAAATAAAAAAAATACATAGCGTAAATATAAAAATAGTACACACAAGCTCAATGTTTTGATCTCATAAAGGTAGAATGATAAAATCCCCAAATATGAAAGCTCATATGGTGCCACGCATGCTTCCCTGCCTATAAAGTCAATCAATGAAAACCCCCTCAGTAATCACACATCTTCCATGTGTCTCTTAGCATTGATTAAATAATGAAGGTATGTTAGTTTGAGCTTCACTTGGTTTCGAGAATACTTTAATATTCTCTACTTAACAAGGCCAACCACGTGAAGGTGGAAGCTCATCTGGCCCCTCCTAGGACACTCTATGACCCTTTACGACACTTTAAGATCTCTAAGATGTATTCTTAGGGATCGTAAAGGGTCATAAAGGGTCATAAGGGATCCTAGGACACAACATCTGAGAAACATAAATGTAGGAATCATGGTCACAATTGTTTAGAGACACAACATAATTCAGTGGTATACCCAGACGATGCAACGCAACCACTACTCCTCCAGTTCAAAGTTGGCACCGAACAATCTAAAAACCATAGATAAGGAATAAATTTAGAGAGCGGAGGAGGCCCATAACGACCAAAAGAATATACCTCCACTCTCTAAATTTATTCCTTATCTATGGATTTTGGATCATGTAGTGCCAACTTTGAACTGGAGGAGTAGTGGTTGCGTTGCATCGTCTGGGTATACCACTGAATTATGTTTTGTCTCCAAACAATTGTGACCATGATATCTACATTTATGTTTCTCAGATGTTGTGATATCTAGATTTATGTTTCTCAGCTATTGTGATATCTATATTTATGTTTCCCAGCTATAGTGTTTATGTGCATATTCTTTATGTGTTTGGCTTCTCTCCCTCCTCCAAAATAAGATTTTCCCACTCTGAATCGAGAATGCATGTGCAACTGTGTAGAATATATAGTGTTAGAAGGCATACAACACAACTTGACCTTCCTTGCAGGTTCTGGATCATACAAGAGCATACTGGATTCAACCCTGGGTCAACACTTCAATGACATCAGGCAGTGATGCAAAATTTACTGCCTGTACAATTATGGTCTTGTATAGATATACTGGAACTGGAATTTCAGCAAGGATGGGAAAAGTTTGTGCTTCATTATGAATTGAAGATGGGAAATTTTCTAGTGTTCAAATATGTTTCAAAATCTTTTTTTAAAGTTAAGATATTCGATACAACAACTTGTGAGAAAAATCAAACAAAAAGGAAATCATCCTTTCTTGGTAAGAAATAGTTTTATCATCTTTTAAAAGCTCTATATTTTTGGACAAAACTATCTCTTACCAAGAAAGGATGATTTTATTTCTGTTTGATTTTCATCACAAGCTGTTGTATCGAATATATTCACTTTAAAAAAGGATTTTGAAACATATTTGAACACTAGAAAATTCCCCATCTTCAATTCATAATGATGCACAAACTTTTCCCAGATTTGTTGAAATTCTAGTTCTAGTATATCTATACAAGACCATAATTGTACATTGAATTTCTACCCATCTAGGCCTTCTAACACCATATATTCTATGCAGTTGCATGTGAATTATTGATTTAGAGTGGGAAAATCTTATTTTGGATGTGAGGGAGAGAAGCCAAACACATAAAGAACATGCACATAAATACGATAGTT
>MU219943.1:166422-195791 GCA_018584345.1 Thuja plicata | reverse complement strand
GAAGTATAATCTTTCCTTGGTGAAATATATTATAAACCAAGGTAGTTTAGTTTAGTTTATTTATTATGTAAGTAGGAGATTCCTATAGAATCCCTACATGAACACTTGTCCTCTTTTCCATGTGTGAAGACATAATATTTATTTGTAATTTCTTTTTATTCTAGATTCCTCCTTAAGAGGAAATAGCACAAGTGGCACACACATTATGAATGTGGCTCACATGCACATGGGAGTTACATTCAACTCCTTTCTTCTCATCTCTACATAAGAGATGCTTCTTTTCTCTTTATCATTCATTCACTTGCAACACTTAGTTTCTCATTCTCATTCTCTTGAAGCATTGTATGAGCATTTTTCTCTCATTCTGTTTCTCTCTCTCTCTCTCTCTTAGGCTTTTTGGCCCATTCATAATAATATCACGGGGATTTTTTTATGCTTTTCCCCCTTCAAAAATATTGTCTCATATTGTATGGTGAATGCTTCTAGACTTGGTTATTTCATGGTATGCATTTCCTCACACTTTTCTCATTAGATTAAACAAGATCTTTTTTTGCTCTTCCTTATCATTTCTTACAGTTGTCCCTTCTCTCATCTTTGTCATTCTTATCAAGGCATCTAGTAGCAATATGACCAACTTTGTTACATGAAAAAAAAAATGATACGAAGTTTACCTTTGAATTTTCCTTTTCCTCTAGATAGTCTTCTTGCCATAAGTGCCTCAAGTTCTTCTAGATCATCATCTGTAGTGTCACTATCACTATTCACATATTTCTTTCCTTTCTTTGATTTGTTAAGACCCAACTGGGATTTGAATGCAGATTCAATAGCTTGTGGAGTGTAGTTATCAAAACTTGACATCTCAAATGTAGTAAGTCTACCTACCAGACCTTCCAAAGTCAGATGATTATTAGTACATCTTAATTCTTGAATTGTAGAGACTCTAATAGCATATACAGGAAGAAGTGTTCTGATTACCTTTCTCATAATGGTGTTATCATCAATGGCTCCCTTAGCTCCTCTAATAGCATTTACAACTTCCTTTATCCTACCATAATATTGAACTATATTTTCTCCTTCTTTCATTTTCATTTCATCAAAATTACCTCTTAAACTTTCAGAATTGGCTCTCAGCACATTTGTATCTCCTCCATAGCTGGTTGCTAGGGCATCCCACATCTGCTTTACATTTGTACAGTTCTTTATGTCTTCAAACTCATGATAGTTCAGAGATGATGCAATCTCCAACATTACTTGATTGTGTTCCTACTTTTCTCTTAACTGTGTAGCTGTGGTAGGTGTAGTGGGGGATACATAATCATGTTCAACATAGTGCTTATCAGAATCACCAATACTAGCCAGATGCAATTTCATCAAACTCTTCCATGCAGGGAAATTATATTTGTTCAACTTTGGTACCTCCTTTTTATACATCTTGATCTTTTGCTCCAAGTACCTTCAAACTATTTTCAAGAGACCAAATCTCTCATACCAATTGTTAGAATGAATTCAGAATAAATGAGAGGGGGGGGGGGGGGGGGAATANGGGGGGGGGGGGGGGGGTGAATCAGTTATCCTCAGGTCTAGATGTACCAATTTAAACTTTATACCACTTTGAACAACTCAGATATGCTCGGTAGCAATAGCATAAATCAACAACATACATATGCAGTTTATTTTTCAAATGTAATCAACTTGCAGAAACTTAACAGTAAAACACAAAATAAACATTCACACAAGTTGACACCAGTATTTAACATGGAAACCCAATTTGGGAAAAACCACCAATAACATGCTATAAATTTTTCACTCTTCTGAAGTGAGCCCTATTAGGAGCCAACCCTGTTAAAGGTTACAAAACACATTGTTAAATGTGACCTGGTTAAAAGATTTAATCACCCTATTAGGAGTGGCCTTGTTAGAGGACTTAGAACCTTCCACCTGAATGTCACCTTGCTCAAAGGATTTATACAATTACTGTTAGGTCAACTTGGTTAAAGGGTTTTGACTAATACAATGGTTAGAAAGTAATCAGCAGGTGTGATCTGATACATACAACTTACTTTGCAAATCCAGATCCAATTTAGCTCTAATGCTAATTCACTGAGTGGCCTCCATTCTCTTTTCAATCTTCAGATCTGCTTGGAAATCCATCAAGCAATCACTCTCACAACTCTCTTCTTCTTTGCTCAGCCTTCTCTACTAGATCATGCCATTCATTCAATTAACTATGCAATCCTCTTGCATACACTTCATAAACTTATGAATAACCCCTTGAGGTTATCTTATACCTCTTTATCTAGGTAAAATAAATCTTTGCCGCTTAATCAAGATCGTAGATCTTAGGTTAGGTCAGATCCAACAAATCTTTCCATCTTTACATTTATTTTAATTCTCCAAAGAAATCACTAATTAAATCTTTGATCCATGCATTAATTATGGTTACCCATGTGTTTAAATAGTGTGGACCAATCGTGCTTATCCTCAATTAACTTTACATATCCCAAAAAAATCAACTATGCCAACCAGAGATCTCAAATCTCAACAATTACCAAAATACTGTTGCTCGGCCAACATTGTGTTCTTCCACTTGGTCATCACTGGTTTCCTCGGTAATTTACTGGCACTCGGTCATCACAAACTTCACAAGGCATAAAGTGTTCTCAGTAAAATATCATCAAAAGATAAAAAAAACATTACTCTGCCAATGTGCCAACTGATCAAGTACCCTTGTGATTTCCCACAACTCAACCATTTCACTTGGTCTTCTTGTTATACTTGCTTTCAAACCTTCTTCATTAATCAATAGAAATGGTACTCAAACAGATAGCAATAGTCTCACCAGTTAAGGTTTGAAATCAATGACAAAACAACAATTGTTTCTATTGTAGCTTTCCAACATAGACAAGGTTTGATTTGAGGAAGCATAATCCATGTGCTTAGAATACGATTAGTTGAGAGGGTCAGTTGACTGAACTGACTGGTCAGTCATTCAGAAATCTTCGAAAATCCAATCTCAGTTAATTGGATTGTTTCCAAAATGATAAGTAGACTAGATTGAGTTAACTGAACAAGACAAGATTGTTTCCATTTCAAGATCTAGTTAACTGAAATGATGACATAATATGCATTTTTAAATAATTAAAATATTCTAAAATGTATTTTAACTCAATTTACTAATTTAATTCCTTTTTGGATTTTTAATAACAATTTATTAATTTATTTAATCAACATTAATTAGATAAATAACATAATATTTATTTGTCAACATTTTATGATTTTATGAATTAATTAATTAATCAAGTGCAATATAGATTAGGACCTATAGTTTGGGTCAGATCAGATCGAAGGTGATGAATTGCCTTGGGTTAGGACTTGTGATAATCAAGATTAAGGTTTCTTGATAGGAGATCAAGATTTAGGGTCTAAGGTTAATGTGACCACTTTTAGGTGATTACATTTTTGACTCTTTGAATTGATGTTCGATCAAAACATTGATTCAAAGATCTGTTAGCGAAAAGACCAACAATAGTTTGATTTGAAGTGATGAAACTATTTGTGAGAAGAGAGGATCAATTCTGAGCTTGATTGGATGAAGATCAGTCAAAATATATAGAATAGGATGCTCAATTTGATTTGAAACAATGAAATTGAACATCTGTAGGAGACTCTTAAATCCTTTGCTTGTTTTGAACGAATAACCAGTTTGATTTGAAGTGATGAAACTAATTATCATTAAGAGATTTGATTAGCAAGCAAATTAACCTTATTTGGAGTGATGAGGCCAATTTAATCAATCTATCTGGTTTAAAAATGAACAAATACTATAAGAATAATCTTGTCTGGTTCTGAGTGTATTCATCACTATATAAGATCATTGATTACTTTTCCTTTGATTAAAGATGATCTAAACTTGATTTGATGCGATGAAGTTGAGATGCCCCCGATGATAGGGTCTTGATTGATGATGTGATCACTAATTTTTTGATGTCTTGATCCTACCCCCTTAGGAGAAAAATTGAAATATGGATAGGTTCCCCAGTGATTGGAAGCAATTCAAGTGATGAAGAGATTTAGGAAGAAACTGATCTGATTAGAAAGAAGTTGCAAGCAGTTAGGATATAATCTGCACTTGATTTGAGATCTAGTTGACCAGATTTGACTAAATTTTGGTAAGGTTGACCAAGTTTGACCAAAATTTATGACACTAGGATTATTTAGAAGAAGAGAATGAGAGATTTCTATTGATTCAGAATCCAAAATACTGATTGTGCAAGCAATCAACTATAGTTAGTTGACTGAAAAAGTCAAACATCAAAATTGACAAGTAAAATGATCTCAAATTTTGATTTCGATCACAAAAATGGAATAAGGAGGATTGAATTAGCCAGGGGTGCAATTTTCAAGTCAATCAAAGCAAGGTTAAAACTAGGTCAAAACCCTATACAAGGGCCAAAAGGGTCATTTTCAATTCATTTCAAACCTATGATCCTTCAAAACTTTGACAGAGAAAATGGTGGTTCCCATGAACACTAATCGTTTTGAGTGCCAAAGACTCCACAAATGGGTTAGAAACTACCCTCCACTAGTAAGTAACTGATAACTTTGCCTATAATTCAAGTTTAAATCAATTTAATATATTTTTTTGTTGTTTTTCACGTTTTTAAAAAAAAAATTCCTGAATTTTTGTACGAGACCCTACCCAGGCTCATATGAGTTTCTGTAATAAATTCCTTACTTGTGTTAGGGAATTATAATTTTCATATGCCCCTTGTCCTGTGTTCATATGGGCATATTCAAACTTGACATTTGGCTCGTATGGTAATGTTTGTATTGTTGTATTGGCATGATTGCTCGTATGGCAGTATCCCAGTACTCGTACGAGTCTGTCCATCAAGAGAAACTCATATTACAAATAGTGAACATTTTACTTTGCAAATTTAGCAAATTAGCAAATTAGACTTTTATAGATGTTGCGTTGCCATTTTTAACATCTACAGAACCATTTCCTTTCTTTTTTGAGTCATGCTAATCTTGTTTTCGTAGGATCACTTCTCAGATGTTCAGTTATGTATTAATTTCCCACCGACCATGCATCTAGCCATTCGATTGGATTAGGAGGAGAGAGCTACGGTATATTCCTATGTTTTTAGATGGTTATTGGGGATCCCTGATATCAGGGTGAACCATCCTCTTCTTACCACTCTAGTCGAGCAGTTTCATAGTGAGATTAACACATTCCATAAGCCCATTGGTGAGATTACTGTGACCTTACAGGATTTTTATAGGATTTTTAGGTTTCCCATTAGAAGGAATCCGTTACGGTATGAGACTTCATATCATCTTAGTAGGGTAGCTTTGCAAAGATTTTTTCATGATGAAACCATCCTAAATAGGTGGATTACCTAGGATGTGATGATGGTACAATATGTAGCACAATGTCCCCTAACATGTGTCCTAGCTGGGATCATAAGATGCATCATTATGCCTGACAAAGGGTAGTAGGGTTTCCATACTGGATGGGGTTTGGGGTTGGAGGAACTATTGGATAGGCTAGAAAATATTACTTGGGGGTTCTTCCTATTTTCTCACATCTATCATGAGCTGCATGAGATCATTTATCGTGAGTCCAAGATCCTCGTAGCGAGAGTCTTATTATTGTAGATTTGGGTCCAGGAGAACCTTCCCATTTGTAGACCAGTAGTTGATGATGTAGGGAAGGATGGCCAAGCTTTCCTTTATAGGTATGCAAGATATGTTACGCAGCCACATCTGGGATAGACATGGTAATGGATCTGAATTAGCAAATTTGACTTTTATAGATGTTGCGTTGCCATTTTTAACATCTACAGAACCATTTCCTTGATTTTTTGAGTCATGCTAATCTTGTTTTCATAGGATCACTTCTCAGATGTTCAGTTATGTATTAATTTCCCACCGACCATGCATCTAGCCATTCGATTGGATTAGGAGGAGAGAGCTACGATATCTTCCTATGTTTTTAGATGGTTACTGGGGATCCCTGACATCAGGGTGAACCATGCTCTTCTTACCACTCTAGTCGAGCAGTTTCATAGTGAGATTAACACATTCCATAAGCCCATTGGTGAGATTACTGTGACCTTATAGGATTTTTATAGGATTTTTAGGTTTCCCATTAGAAGGAATCTATTACGGTATGAGGCTTCATATCATCTTAGTAGGGTAGCTTTGCAAAGATTTTTTCATGATGAAACCATCCTAAATAGGTGGATTACCTAGGATGCGATGATGGTCCAATATGTAGCACAATGTCCCCTAACATGTGTCCTAGCTGGGATCATAAGATGCATCATTATGCCTGACAAAGGGTAGTAGGGTTTCCATACTGGATGGGGTTTGGGGTTGGAGGAACTATTGGATAGGCTAGAAAATATTACTTGGGGGTTATTCCTATTTTCTCACATCTATCATGAGCTGCATGAGATCATTTATTGTGAGTCCAAGATCCTCGTAGCGAGAGTCTTAGTATTGTAGATTTGGGTCCAGGAGAACCTTCCCATTTGTAGACTAGTAGTTGATGATGTAGGGAAGGATGGCCAAGCTTTCCTTTATAGGTATGCAAGATATGTTACGCAGCCACATCTGGGATAGACATGGTAATGGATCTGACAATTAGATGATATGATAGTTGTGACCTGGCGACCGTACAAAGGCATAGATGCATAGGGGACTAGGATAGGCAGAGTAGAGATATGTTTTTGATACGTACATTGATTGGGAAGAATCCTTCCATCATGGAGAGATTCATGGTTACTAGAATACATAGACAATTTGGCCATCCATGGGCCATTTCCATAGAGTTCAAATCATATGCTCAATTTGCTGATGAGGGAAAATCAGGATTACAGGGAGGATATAGCTGATGTAGGGGTGACACCTAAGTATCATGATTATTTTTCACAACATCCATTCCCTTGATTCATAGATACAACAATGAAAGTGCCCATGATAGAGGAGATAGACCCGATCCCTATTACAATTCCAGTGACAGTTCCTAGATGGACAAGTGTATACCTAGGGTCAAGTTCTAGCAGGGAAGGACCTACAGTGGTCAGAGATGGAGAGGAGAGTGTGGCATGTTACATTATTCTAGGGTTGATATAGCCTCGGGTTCACATGATGCCCTAGTGGCAAGACATGATACATAAACATTTGAGTAGGCAACATGACAGGTGAGATAGTGTCGAGATAGCCAGGGATACATAGGGAAGGATGATCAGGGAGAGAAGAGATAGGCTCAAGCACATGGATAGGATCAGGACCCAAGGACCCCTCAGGATGTGATTTTTTCATTGTGTGTGTGTGTGTGAGAGAGAGAGAGAGAGAGAGGTTGTTGTAGCTCAGTCTAGGATCACAGAGAGAGATAAGAGGATAGCTACTCTGACTACACAGTGTGACCATTTTAAGCATGCAGCTACTCTGTAGATGAGTAGGGCATCATACTATATTACAACATATAGTGAAGTAGTGCATGTTACACAGAAGATGGTACCTTATTCATAGTTTATAGCTAGATCAGAGGGTGTTTTCATGCCTCCTATAGATGATGTCCTGCAGCCGCCAAAACATCCACCACATATTCCCTATGATGCTGAGGATATGGCTGAGAGTTAGCCATTATTTTTTGATATACATTTTTTTATCCATTCTTATGTTATACCCATTTTTGGCCTTATATATGATGACATTGCTCCGATGATTTTTTATATTTGGAGATGTTGACGTACCCCTGACACACTTGATGATATATATAGAGACATAGGATCCGATCTCCTCATACATATGTTAATGTGATGTTTATGAGATGTTCTAGCTACTTTATGATGTGGTATGTATGGATTTATTTCCTTTATGTGTTATATGGATGATTATGCAAATGTTTATGCACTTATGGTATGATTTTGAGATGTATGGTTAGATATGGAATTATAATGATCATGCAATGCTTTTAATTTCTTTTGTGATGCATATATGGATGAAATGCAATCTTAATCATGTTATGGATATGTAATGATGTAATGAATTATATGATGCCAAAAATGATGTGGATGTTATGGTTATGCAATGAAAATGATTATACAATGTTTCTAACATCTCATGTATTTAAAAGGTTATTGTCAACATAGGTACTCAATCATGTCTCTGTCAACGCGCAACTTGACCACTTGAAAATGAGAAGATTGACCAATTTGAGCTTCAAATCGTTAACATTGGAGACAGATAAAGGTATTATGCAAATTTCAACATCATGAAAATGCAGATGCAAGACTATCATGAATGCAGCCTAAGGTGTAGTCACTGAATTGTAACTTTTAAATTTTCATCATTGATTGTTTGGGACATTGGAGTCAATACAACCCTTACTAGTGCCACTGCAACCATAAGGATATGAATATGATGTAGGAGCATCTTGGGTTCTTTGGCAATCCTGATCAACCAAATATATGATTTTCTTTAGTTCACTAGCTTGTTGGAGGCTGCTCGGTAAAGTGCTCGGTAATTGATTTTCTTGGTGCTCAGGCTTGGTTACTTGTTTTGTCTTGCTTTACCAATGGGTTTCGGTGGATGTTTTGGCTGCTTGGTTGGTCTTCAACAAGTTGTATATGTTGCTTGGTTACCTTCTTACTGAGTCATTTATGTTGCTCGGTTGGTCTTCACTGAGTTGTTCCTATTACTCGGTCGACTTCTTATTGAGTTTTTTTATTTTGATGTTGGATCTTGTGGCCAATTTTTGCATTTAATTTCTATAGCGTAATTAATGTGGGGTCTCTCATTGGGATGTGTGTGGACCTAAATTTGGGTCATTTCTATTTCCTATGTTGGATCTTTAGGATCTTAGTGTCGACCTCTTTGGTGGACTCTTGTATATATTTGGTTTTCTGCTCTTAGATTAGGATCAGTTTTTGGAGGAGTTAGAAGATTTGGATGGCAGGTTTGTGGCAGGTCTGTGACACCCCGACATGTAATAAGTTTGATGAAATAATATATATGATCTGCAATTTCTTCTTTTCCTTTTTGTATTGTTGCTTCTAAGTTGTTCTACAAGTTGGTTAGGTCATGTGGGAGTGCCTTGGGCCCTTGTTTTCCTTCCCTCCTTGCGTCAGATGGTATCAGAGTGAAGGTGAGATATAGGTTTCTTCTTGTAAGCCCTAACCTGAGTTGGTTGATATTGTTGTGGGGTAACAGATTGTAATCTGACCTACAATTGCAAAGGGTTCAAGATGGTTCGTGGGAGAGGAAATGTAGATCCATGTCTAGCCGATATGCTAAGACAGATGGCTACAAGATTGGAAGTTCTTGAGACAGCCCAACGTAGAGGAATACATCTTGAAGATGTTAGTGATGATAAATTTGAAGAAGTGCAATGAGAAGTTGCACCTGCACCTATGATCGATCAGGAAGAAGAGAGATTCCTACAAGCTTTGACAAGATTGAAGTCCACACCTCAGTTTAATCCTCCTGAGTATAGTGGAAAGTCATATTCTGATGAGTTGATAGATTGGATAACTGAGATGGATAAATACTTTGAATATGAGAATGTATTAGAGGAGAAAAACGTAAATATTGCAACAAAGTTGAAAGGTCATGTATCCTTGTGGTTGGAGCATCTATAATTAGATCGGAAGAAGAAGGGTAAAGACAAGATCAAGGTATGGGAAAAGATGATAAACAAATTGAAACGAAAGTTTCTACCTTGTGATTACTTGATTAACCTAGTAAGGAGAATGAAAATTTTGAAGCCAAAAGATAGATCGGTAAAAGATTACACCAAGGAATTCTAGAGATTAGACATTAGATCTGGACATGTTGAAGATGAAGTGGAAAGAATAGAAAGGTATCTAAATGGATTAAGAAGTTCTATACAAGATGCGATCAGCTTGGTAAAAATGGAGAGCATTGAAGAGGCATATCAGTTTTCCCTAAAAGATAAGGAGAAATTGAACAAAAGATATGGAAAAAGGCAAAGAGCAAGAGGTAGATCTCATTGTGAAAATAGTAGATCTAAACTAGACAAGACAATTTCAGACACATATCAAGACAAAGGAAAGACATAATGGAAAGGTGGAAGTTCATTCCAAGGAAGAGGAAACTACTCCCGAGGTGGTTATAGTAGATTAGGGTTCCAAGGAACTTGTTACAATTGTGGTGAAGAAGGATATAGATCTTTTGAGTGTACACATGCAAGCAAGAAATTTGATAGTAGAAGAAATGCTTTGGTGCAAGAAGATCACCAAATGAACCTAAGAAGGAAGGAAATCTAATTATCAGAAGGATAATATGGAGTGAGAAGGATAAGCAAGACCTTGTCAAGAAAAAAAATTTCAAGACCAGATGTAGAGTTCCAGACAAGGTTTGGAAGGTAATCATTGATAGTGGGAGCTCGAAGAATCTAGCATCTGAGGAGATGGTCAAAAAGTTGGAGTTGGAAAGAATGAAGCACCCAAAGCCCTATCATATTTCATGGATCAAGGATGAGCATACATTAATGGTGAGTGAACAATGTTTTGTGAATCTGAAAATTGGAAAGTATTGTGATAAGGTGTTGTGTGATATTATGCCAATGGATTGATGTCTTATTTTTTTGGGTAGACCTTGGAAATATGATAAACATGCTATACATGATGGAAGAGTGAATAGATATACTATTTGGGTTGATGGTAAGAAGAAAATCTTGTTACCTTTGGTTGAAGAGTCTATTGGTGAGATATGTACATCTGTGAAATTTTATTTGATGGAAGGTAGATAGTTTGTTAAGGATTTGAAAAGAAATGATAATTTTTATGCTTTGATTCCTAACAAACCGAGTAAGAATACAGAAGATAAAGTACCTGCATAAGTTGAGAAATTGCTTTCTCAGTACAAGGAGATCATTTCAAATAATTTACCTGATGGTTATCCACCAATGAGTTATATTAGTCATTGTATGGATCTGATTCCTGGAGCTAGTTTACCAAATAAGGCACCACATCGATTGACACTGACTGAGAATGAAGAACTCAACCAAAAAGTTCATGAGTTGTTGAAAAAGGGTTTAATCAGAGAAATTTTGAATCCATGTGTAGTACCAGATGTATTGGCACCTAAGAAGAATGGAGAATGGTGAATGTGCACACATTTAAGGGAAATAAATAAGATCACAGTTAAGTATAGGTTTCCTATACTGAGGATTGATGATATAATGGCTTGTTTGAGTGGAGAAAAATATTTACCAAAATTGATTTGAAGAGTGGATATCATCATATCAGAATTAGAGAAGGTGATGAAAGGAAGACTTCTTTCAAGACAAAAGAAGGTTTGTATGGGTGGTTGGTTATGCCCTTTGGTTTAACTAATGCACCGAGTACATTTATGAGGTTAATGAATGAAGTTTTGAAGAAATGCTTGAATAAATGTGTGATTGTATACTTGGATGATACTATGATATTCAGTAAGACTAGAGAAGAGAATTTGATGCATATAAGACAAGTGTTGCAAAGATTGAAAGAGGAAAAGTTGCTGATAAATCTGAAAAAGTGTTCCTTCATGAAAGAAGAACTTGTGTATTTAGGTTTTTTGATATCAGTTGATGGTTTGAAGATGGATCCTGAGAAGTTTGAAGCTATACTTAGTTGGCCTACACCTAAGAATGTCCATGAGGTAAGATCATTTCATGGATTGGCAAGTTTTTACATGAATTTTATCAGAAACCTTAGTTTTATTTGTAATGTTTTGACTGAGACAATGAGAGGAGACAAAAGAGAATTCAAATGGATACATGGAGATGATAAGATTTTTGAGACTTTGAAGGAGAAGGTTGCTGAATTATCTATGTTAGCCTTACCTGATTTCAATAAGGTATTTCAAGTTGAATGTGATGCAAGTGGAAGTGCAATAGGAGCTGTGTTGACTCAAGAAGGTAAACCTGTTGCTTTCTTTAGTGAAAACTTGAATGATGCTAAAAGGAAATATTATGTCTATGATCAAGAATTCTATGCTATTATTCAAGATCTAAAGAAATGGAGACATTATTTGATGCCAAGTGAATAAGTTGAATCAGAGACATAAGAAATGGGTAGATTATTTGAAAATTTTCACATTTGTGATAAAGCATAAAAGTGGAGTTTCTAATCGAGTTGCTGATGCATTGAGTAGAAGCAGATCTTTGTTGACTAAAATGAGAATTGAGGTTCTTGGTTTTGATGACATGAAGCATTTGTATGAAAATGATCCCAATTTTTCTAAGAAGTAGAGAGTGTACATGCAAAGCGCCTATTCCAAATCAACCAAGTAATTATTAAGACTATTTCATTCAAGAAGATATATTGTTCAAAGGTATTTAGTTCTGCATACCGAGAGGATCAATGAGAACTAATTGGATAAAAGAAAAATAGAGTAGTGGTTTGGCTAGACATTTTGGTATTGATAAAACATTGAGTTTTCTTAAGGAAAGGTATTTTTGGCCTCAGTTGTATAAGGATGTTCAGAAATTTGTGAAAAGTTGTGGAGTTTGTCAAGTTGCAAAAGGAGTAAGTTAGAATACTCAATTGTATACACCGATTTCTGTTCCTAAGAAACCTTGGAGTGATATCAGCATGGATTTTGTTCTTGGCTTACTAAGGAAAAAAATAGGTAATGATTCTATATTTGTTTTTGTAGATATATTTTCTAAGATGAAACATTTCATACTATGTATAAAAACATCAGAAGCAGTACATATAATAGATCTTTTCTTTAAGGAGATTGTCAGATTGCATGGATTACCGAGGAGTATCATCTTTGACTGAGACAGTAAGTTTGTCAACTATTTTTGGAAAACACTTTAGAAGAAGTTGGAAACTGAGTTGAAGTATAGTTCTACATTTCATCCACACACAGATGGAAAAACAAAGGTTGTAAACTGAAGTTTGGGTAACTTGTTAAGATGCTTAGTTGGAGACACACCGATTAATTGAGATATGATATTGCCACAAGCAGAGTTTTCATATAACAGTTCAGTGAATAGAAGCACTGGAAAAAAACCTTTTGAGATTGTTCATGGGACACAACCAAGAGGTATATGAGACTTGAGAGACATTGTTGGAGAAGATAAAAGAAGTGCTAAAGTAGAAATGTTTGTTGAGTTCATGAAGACATTGCATGAGGATGTAAAACATAAGTTGGAACAAAGTAATCAGGAATACAAGGATAGTGCATATAAATCAAGGAGACATAAAATTTTTGAAGTTGGTGATGCAGTAATGGTTCATTTGAAGAAAGGTAGATTTCCTATTGGAACATATGGAAAATTGAAGATGAAGAAATTTGTTCCTTGCAAAATATTGAGAAGATTTGATAGTGGAAATGCTTATGAAGTAGAATTACTTGATGAAATGGATATATTACCTATATTCAATATTTTAGACCTTTTTGAGTATCATAAACCTGATGAAGAAGTGATAGTACCGAGTGATTATCCTAAGAAATAGATAGAGGAAGTTGATTAGATTTTGAAATAGAGAGTTAACAAAAGTACAAGAGGAAAAGAATACATGGAATATCTGATAAAATAGAAGAACGGAATGTTGGAGGACTCATCTTGGATTTCTCAATCTAAGTTGGATTCAATTCAGGTTATACCTAACACATGATTCAAAGAATAATTTATTTCAACCCCAGGTGTCTAATGCAGGAGCATCTTGGGTTCTTTTGCAATCCTGATCAACCAAAAATATGTTTTGCTTTAGTTTTGTAGCTTGTTGGAGGCTGCTTGGTAATGTGCTTGATAACTACTTTTCTCAGTGTTCAGGCATGGTTACTTATTCTATCTTTCTTTATCAATGCATCTCGGTTGATGTTTTGGCTTCTCGGTTGGTCTTCATTGAGTTGTCTTTGTTTCTTGGTTACCTTCTTACTGAGTTGTTTCTATTGCTCAGTTGGTCTTCACCGCGTTGTTCCTGTTACTCGGTCGGCTTCTTACTGAGTTAATTATTTTGATGTTGGATCTTTTGGATGACTTTTTCATTTAATTTTTGTAGCATAATTAATGTGGGTTCACTCATTGGGATGTGTGTGGACCTAAATATGGGTCTTTGTTGTTTCCTATGTTGGATCTTTGGGATCTGAGTGCCGACCTCTTTGGTGGACTCTTGTATATATTTGGTTTTTTGTTCTTAGATTAGGATCAATTTTTGGAGGAGATAGAAGACCAAGAGTTACTAGATTTGGATGGAAGGTCTGTGACCTCGCATATATCATGATTACTCTATAAACATCTGAATGTATATGGCCAAAACTGAGAAGGCCTTACAGCCCAACATGTAATAAGTTTGATGAAATAATACATATGATCTCATATTTCTTCTCTCCCTTTATATATTTTTTCTTCTGTATTGTTTCTTCTAAGTTTTTCTACAAGTTGGTTAGGTTAGCAGGGAGTGCCTTGAGCCCTGGTGTTCTTGCCCTCCTTGCATCAGAATATGACTTTCATTGGATAAATTGTGGGAAACCAACGTAAGCATCAAGGCAAAAAATCCAAGATGGCATGAAAGTTGTTTCTTGTTGATGTTACAAGGGTACACTAGTATCGGGACATTCAAAGCCGAGATAACCATGATTGTGATCTTGCGTAAATAGACAGATCAATAATAGTCAAGGAGATAGTTCTGACCGCACCTTGGCATGCAAGTAAATTGAGCCAAGGGATATGAGGCTATTCCACCTTAATGTGGGAGCTCTTATCACATACACCTAGTTTAGTTGACTTTGTTGGATCATCAAGACTACTCCAAAAATCAGTAGACAAAGAAAAAAATTAGCGAAAATCAATGAGACTAGACAACATACAAAGAGAAGTTTAGAATACTTCAACTAGTTTCAAAGTTTTCAAATGTGTACATGTATGAGGTGTTTAAACACCATTGTACTTGTGAGTGCATTGTGTTTGATTGCCATTGTTTGATTGTTCAAAGGTTACCACATGTTATCCAATGTGTGTTGAGAAACACAGATGCATCCAAATAGGTAGTGTTGAGAAACACCTATTTCATCAACAGTGAAGTATCCTTTAGAAATTACCATATTACTAACTCTAATTTAGTTGAAGAATGCGATCAAAGTGGGGCTTTTGCCCCTAGTAATGAATTCCAACAGAGGACTGACTTGAATCATACTTCTAGGACATAGCTGATTTGATTTCCCCCAAACTATGACTTTAGATCAGTTTCAAGCCAGGCGGGTTCTCAGAAGAACCAAAGTGTCACAAAAGTGACTGGAAGCTATGCACAAACTAAAGTAAATGGGATTTTTCCAAGGCTAAGTATTGATAGATGTAGTGCTTGAGTACAAGAGGTGCTTATTTACTAGGATTTTACCTACTTGGCAGAGATTCTATTTTTTCTACCAAGACATTTATTTACCGGGTTTTCACCAAGGCACTTTTTTTTGTCTTTTCCCATTTTTTGATTTTATTTTTATCTTTCTCTTTCTATTTGTGTGTTGATTCATCAAGGCATCTATTGATAGGTTTTCACCAGGATGATCATTTTTTCAATATAATTTTCAAAATTTTAGCTTTTCTTCAGGATCATATAAGTATGTACATGCTACTGGACATCGAGAATGCTTAGGTGTAGAACTTCTTTAGATGGAGAGTGTTGATCGACTCTCAGAGTTGTTCTCCTTCCGGTGTAGGGAGTCATTTTTCTCTGGAGCCAAATGTTGCAGTTATGATATAAGGACCCATCTAGTTGGGCTCAAATTTCCCCTTTTGTTCTCGGTGAGATTGGTTGTGGGGATTCTCTCTCAACACTAGCTCACCAACCTGAAGTTCTCTTGGTTTGACATTTTTCTTATATCCTCTAGAAATTCTTTTCTGATAAGCTCTAAGGTGATTGAATGCCACCTATTGACGTTCATCTAGCAGTTCCAATTCCTATAGCCATGAGACCCTATGGTATTCATCTATGATCAACCTTCAAAAGAAACCCTCAGAGATGGGATTTATACCTCTATGGGTAATACTACTTCTGATCCATAGACAAGAGAAAAGGGAGTTTCCCCAATGGGCATTTTAATGCTCTTTCTATAAGCCCATAGCACAGGATTAATCTACAAGAGCTAATTCCTTCCAGAATTGTTCACAGTATGGTGTAAGATCTTCAACATATTTTTTTTGGAGGCCTTAACTTGGCCATTCCCTTGCAGGTACTAAATTTATTAACAATGTTGTTTGATCTTGAAATTATCATAGACTTTATCCATATTGTTGTTCTTAAATTGTTCTCCATTGTTAATTATAATGGTTCAAGGAATGCCATATCTATAGATAATGTGATTCAAAATGAATAAGGCCACATGTTGGCCATTAGCTTTGATCAGTGGGACTGCCTCAACCCATTTTTGAAATATTCAGTGGCAGTGACGATGAACTTATGCTCATTAAAAGAAGACGGGTGTATCTGACCGATGAGGTCAAATTCCCATTGTTGGAAAGGCTAGTGTGTGATAAAGGGAATTATCTCCCTTGCTAGAGAATGTAGAATATTTTTGTGCATCTATAATTTCTTACACTTATTTTCAGATCTAACCACTTCCTTTTCCATATCTGGTCAATAATAACCCACTCTCAGCAATTTTTGAGCCAGAGTCAGACCATTAGAGTGAGAATCACAAACACCATCTTGGATCTCAACTAGTGCACATTTAGAATCCTCTTTTTCTAGACACCTAAGAAATGTATCATCATCAACTATGAGATCATATCGTGAGGAATTGCAGATAAGGTGTCATTTTTCATTGCGGGAAAGTTCATCAGGAATGACCTGATGGCGGACATAGGCGTAGACATGTTTGTAGCAGGATGATTCATATCTGATGATAGTACAGACCATTTGGGAGTCAGGGGAGTTGTAAGTAGGGAAATGAAGTTCCACCACAAGGAAATTGTAGCATAAGTCTTCCTCTTGTGGTTGTGAGGATGCTAGTGTAGCCATTGCATCGGTCACCCTTTTCTGTGTCCTTAGGATTTGCTAAAATGTGATGTAGGTAAAATATTTTTTGAAATAATCAACCATTCTCTTATAAGGCATGATTTTATCATCCTTGGTTTGGTAAAAATTATTGATTTGGTTGATGATGATATGAGAGTCACCATAGATTTGTAACTCGGAGATGTTCCATTTGATAGCTAATTTGATTCCATTGACCAACGATTCATATTCAATGATGTTATTTGTACAAGGGAACAAAAGATTGTATGCCTTTAGGATGGAATATATTTGAGGATTGATGAACAATACACTTGCACCTAAACCCTGTTGTGTGAAAGATCCATCAAAGAACATTTTCCAAGACCTGTGAGTTATGTGCAGAATAGAGCCGTCTGGAAATTCAGCATTGATAGGGAGATCATCTTATAATGGAGCGTCAACTAGTTGATTGGAAATAACAAGTCCTTTAATTTCTTTGTGTTCAACATATTTGATGTCAAAATAACTGAGGAGCATGACCCATTTTTCTTGCCTACTAGTTAAAGTGGCTTTACTCAAAAGATATTTCAAAGGATCTATCTTTGCAAAAAGCTTTGTAGAATGAGCTAAGATGTAATGTCTCAGCTTATGAGATGCAAATACAACCACAAGGAAATATTTCTCTATTACTAAATAATTCATCTCATACGAGACCAAGGTTCTACTGATGTAGTAGATGGCTCATTCTTTCTTGTTTTTATCTTCTTGTGTTAGGAGTACCCCTAGTGATGTTGTTGTGGTAGAGATGTAGAAAATTAATGGTTTACCTAGTGTAGGTGGCATCAATACCGACAGGTTAGCCAGTATGCTTTGACTTGATAAAAAATTTTTTTACTGTCTTCATCCCATTGATATGTGACTCCCTTGCATAGAGTTTTTATAAATTTTTGTGCCTTGTCCTCCAATTATAAGATAAACCATCTGATAGACTAAATTCTCCCTTGGAGTGTCCTCATCTGAATGATGTTCTTAGGTGGTGGAATCTTTAAGATCACTTCTACCTTTGCAGGATCTACCTCGATTCCTTTCATTGAGACAATGTATCCCAAAACTTTTCTAGAGGTTACACCGAATGCACACTTCTTGGGGTTTAGTCAGAGCTTGAACTGCTCCATTTTATCAATAATTTCACCCAAGTATTGTAGGTGTGTGGATCTTTCCATGGTCTTGACAAGTGTATCATCCAAATAATCTTCCATGTTTTTATGCATCATGTCATGAAATATTGTTGTGATAGCTTGTTGATAAGTAGCGCGTGTGTTTTTTATTCCAAAGGGCATAACATTCTAGCAGAAGGCTCCCCAAGCACATGTGAATGAAGTCTTTTATTGATCTTGTAGAGAAATATTGATCTAATTATACCTAGAGGAACCATCCATGAGAGAGTAAATCTAGTACCCAGCTATCATATCCACAACCATATCAATGTTCAGAAAAGGAAATTCATCCTTCAGACAAGCCTTGTTAAGATCCCTAAAGTCAGTACATACTCGGATAGATTTTTCTAGCTTTGATAGAGGTACAATGTTTGAAATCCACTCTGCATAATCAATGGCTCTAATGAACCTGACTTTGAGTAACTATTCTAGTTCTTCCTTTATCAACAAAGCAACATGAGGGTGCATTTTTTGGAGTTTCTATTTCATTGGTTTGACACTTGGTGCAATAGAAAGATGGTGCATAATAACATCTAGAGCTAAACACGACATGTTCAAGTAACTCCATGCAAATTTGATTTTTTTTCTTTAAAGAATTCATTGAAATCTTTGAGGTCTTCTATTGATAATGAATATGCTACATGAATGATGTGTGGATTCTCTGTTGTCCCAATATTCAAAGGCTATGTCAGTTTGATCAGTACTAATGATTGTTCCTGGAATTGACTAGGTAGGATATCAAGTACCCCATCCTTCGATGCCTGAGAGAGTTTTTCACAAACATATGCATCTTTTATTTTTACTATTTTGTGTTTTGAAACTGCCACAATGTGATTTTCACCTTCAGAACTTCTTTTTTTTTGTTTTAATTTTATGACTGAGGTACTTGATATCTTCTTTAGTCATATTTGTGCTGGGTTTGCTGGTGGAAGAAGTTACTGGTTCAACAACATTTAGTTAGTAGGATAGTGGGTACTCATTGGGGAATGTGGGGATGTTTATAGGTTGTTCTTGTAAGCACCAGTCAATGAATTTATGATTTACGAGTGACAATGGATTGACAGGTTCAAGGGTGTTCATAGTATGTTCATGAAAAACTTGGACCATCAAGTAAAGTTCTAGATTGGTACCCTTTATAGATGCATTTAAATTAGTATGATCCCTAACTGCCTCGTCAAAGCCCATGTTAGGGATTATAGGTTCTAACTTGTCAGATCCAGACCTTGAACCTTCACTTACCTTGAATAGAGTTACACATTGTTATACTGTATCCACTTCCTTGTCTTGATTTTCTTCTGATAGATTATCAAACTCATACTCATGAGATTATGTTTTAGTATAGTCTATCATATCTAGGACACGAGTGAAGTCCACTCATTTCCCACAGTTTCTATGATCTCTATCTAAGAACTCTTCTATGGTTAAATTCCCATTTTCCATAACAGGATCTTGCTAAGATGTTGTGGCCTCTTGCTGATTAGGAACCACTAATGATTCCCCTAAGACATGCTCTTTAGTAGTGTTGATCTGTGGTGTTTTTCCTTGTTTTTCATAGAGGAGAGATAGAACACATTGAGGAATAGTATAAGGATACTCATATTCATCATTAGAATCATCCCACTTGCAAGCGAGTGTGTCAGTGCTTTATTTTTCTATGTCAAAACTAGCTTCATTTTGCTTCTCTTCATTTAGATGAACCTTGTTTTTTTTTTCTTTTTCTAGATGGGATTTTACTTTTTGTTCCTTCTTTGATAAGAAACCTATGCCATTTGTGTCCCTAGACTGTCCGTGTTCAATAAAGATAGGTTTCAGGAGTCCATTTTGGTTACATCCAAGGGGTCCTTTTCTTGAATAACCCATTCATGGAGCCAGTTCATACCCCACTCCATATATTTTTGGGGATATTTCACAATGTTTTACTTCATTGTTCTTAGGCTCTCTATATAGCCATTTCAAAATGGCATGTTCATCTTTCTTATCTTCTAATGGTACAATTGATTCAAAAAAACTACCATCATAGCTCACTCTAGCTAGTGTCATTGATGGTTCCATCTCTTCTAAAGGTCTCCTGTAGAACCTGGGTGATGTTGGAAGAGATTTCATTGATAGGACTAGTTCCATTGTGTATCCACTCATACAAGTGTCCTTTATTTTCAGCTTCTTTTCTATTTCTTTATTTAAGTCACTAGTTGACTCTAAAGCCTCTCTATTATGTGGGATGAGAGTATCTATTGCATATGGCAGTGCATTGCATGCATAGCTGGTGTCAGTAGGAATGTTGAATTTGACATCATTGAATAGAAATTTGATGCACTGATGGTAGATGGACATAATTGCATCTCATGAATCCAGGGTCTTCCCAACAAGATGTTGTAGGCTAATGGAAGATCTAATACCTGGAAGATGACCTATCTTTCGACAAGTCCCACTATAATAGGGAGAGTTAGGAAACCTTTGGAAGATCTCTCTTATTCATCGTATGCTTTTATAGTGATTTTCTTCTTTGGATCAATGACATAGTCTAAAAATCCCAATTGTGTATCCACCCATACAAGTGTCCTTTATTTTCAGCTTATTTTATATTTCTTTATTTAAGTCACTGGTTGACTCTAAAGCCTCTCTATTATGTGGGATGAGAGTATCTATTGCATATGGCAGTGCATTGCATGCATAGCTGGTGTCAGCAGGAATGTTGAATTTGACATCATTGAATAGAAATTTGATGCATTGATGGTAGATGGAAATAAAAACTTACATCTCATGAATCCAGGGTCTTTCCAACAAGATGTTGTAGGCTAATCCACCCATACAAATGTCCTTTATTTTCAAATTCTTTTCTATTTCTTTATTTAAGTCACTGGTTGACTCTAAAGCCTCTCTATTATGTGGGATGAGAGTATCTATTGCATATGGTAGTGCATTGCATGCATAACTGGTATCAGCAGGAATGTTGAATTTGACATCATTGAATAGAAATTTGATGCACTGATGATAGATGGACATAAAAACTTGCATCTCATGAATCAAGGGTCTTCCCAAAAAGATGTTGTAGGCTAATGGAAGATCTAATACCTGGAAGATGACCTATCTTTTGACAAGTCCCACTCTGATAGGGAGAGTTAAGAGACCTTTGGAAGATCTCTCTTGTTCATCATATGCTTTTATAGTGATTTTCTTCTTTGGATCAATGACATAGTCTGAAAATCACAATTGTTTAGTTAGCTTGTATGTACAAATTTTCAACCCTATGCCTCCATCTATCAAGACCTGTTTTATGTGATGCTTATGGACCATGACTTCAATGTGAAAGGGAAGATTATGCAGATGGCTCAAGGAGTTATCATCTTCTTCTAAAAATGATACATAGTGTGGTGAAGTCAAATGATCCACCATAGATTGAAACCGATCGAGATCCAAGTCCTTAGGGACATTGGAAGTTGATAAGGCTTTTTCTAAGATCTCTCTGTGAGATGGAGAGATTTTGAGAAATTCAAAGATCGATATATGAGCACTCATTCTCTCTAATTTCTTGATGATTCTATAGTCCACAACATGGGATGAAGCAAATTGTTTAGACTGCAACACCGTGGAGGTATTCGCAGGTGGTTGTTTGTTGGTTGACATCCACTATTTGGATGTTGTTGGTTGGTTTGGAGTTGAGGAAGGGTTGGAAGATCCTCCCTTCCTAAGGTGACCTTTTCTTGTGCTTGGGTCACAGTGTTGGTTGTTTTGGACCCCTTCTTCTCCTTTTTTATAATGACGATGTTACAGTACTCAAGAGAGACTGGTTCAACCATGTGGATTAATTTATCATCTTGGGTACTATACATATGGTTGATCCTAGCACCTTGTTTGGAGGTTTCCCCTTTTCATATCTAGGTAAGGGGTTATTGAATGCTTTGTGATTGATATTCGTAGCATGGTTGTCAACTTTGATTGTTTCATTGTAAATGATACCTTGAATCTCATGTTTTTACCTCCTACAGTTCTCTATTGTATATCCTTTGTTTTTGTGGAACACACATTAATCATTTTCCCTCCACCATTTTGGTTTTATCTCTGGTTCATATGGTTTGGAGTTATCTAGAAATGTGATGAGTTTTTTTTCCAGTAGAGTCTTGAGAGCTGACTCATAAGATTCTCCTAGAGGATCGAAGTCCCTCTTGTACTTAAACCAAGTTTTTCCTTTCATGAAATGAGTCTTCTAGGTGTTTTCAATAAATTTTAGGGATTTGGATCCACTCGTTAAGTTGAAGATTTCTGGTTTGGGTTGAGGAGAAATAAGATTGACTACTCCATCATTCACCATAGGTTTGTTTTTGTTCCAGTATTTTCTTTTGTCTTTGGAACTGGAACTAAATTTAGTTTCTTTAGAAAGGGTAATCTCACCCTTCTTAACAAGCGTGGTCTCTATCTTCAGTGCACTCTTCACAAAAAAAAGTGTAGAGATCTTGCATCTGAAGGGGGTAATTGTACTCTTTGAGTAGAGAATTGGTAAATATATCCATCTTTTTAGACTCGGGAATGAGTCGTGGATATTTAGAAAAGACTATTCTCTATCATTGAAGAAAATTCAAGAATGGTTCTCTTGTTTTTTGTTGAATATTTCATAGTTTGATCATAGATATGGGATGCTTTATGTTATTTGAATACTATTGTAGAAACAAATTCAATAGTTTTTCAAAAAAAAAAAATTCCTGTGGGCAACTTGGAAAACCACTCAATAGCTTGACCACCTAGAATTCGGGGGAAGAGATGCATGAGATACGTCTGATCATGCATAAAATTTGTACATAGGGAACCAAATTATTGAATGTGATCCTATGCATTAGAATGATCACTATACTTGACAAATAAATCTCTAGTCCACGTGGAAATGGAGGTAAGTATAAGTCTTTTTCAAAAGAAAATGGACAAATGGTGTCTATAGATAATTTTTTCATTGGTTTCTCTCTTTCCTATTTTATTTATTGCATCTCAATTTGCAAGGCTTGCAAATGAGTGGCCATTATTTTCATAGGAGTTTCTTCTTCTCTGGAAATGACATCTTCAATCCTATAATGAGGGGGAAGTTGAGCTCCTTGTTGAGCTAGTTCTAGAAAGTAGTGTTCCTTGTCTCTATTCATGAGAACCCTCATTACCTTGAGGAATTCTTTGTCTTGTGTACATCTGGTAACCTCCTCCTCATCGGCTTCAGAATCTCTTAAAGGGTGTCAACTATTAGCACCTCGAGCACTAGCATCATGGTTACTATGCCTAGATTGATCTCTCCCTCATATTTATTCCAACATGTTTGGTATTGGTAATCTATCATGGGGAGAAATTGACTTGTTTTTGGTCCTTAACTATTCCTCAAAAAAAGGGTTTTCCTCAAACTATGAACATTGTCCTTCTTTTGGGTAGATTTTTCTATGATAACTCCTATATTGTATAGGCATTAATCAACTGACTCACCTAAAAAGTGTTGGCACAATACCAACGTGTCAACTAAATCCAAGATCAAATGAGGATGACAACAAGATATGTCCAACTAAGAAGGAGAAGAAAATAATATGATCTTGAGTCAAGATTAATGAACCCACACTTAAAACTCATAATAATGATAGTGCAGACAAAAGACAATTGAATAACTATGGACTGATCTACGGACTAGCATGACAACATCAAGGTTTTGTGACTAATCAAAAGGTTGTAACCGGAGACAATACTAGAACAAGCTTACTATTTATGAACATAGATCTGGGCTACAGTACATAGCCCAGAAAAAGATCAGGAATATGATAAAAACCAAGGAAAATGTTGATTTCCAAAATATACAAGTCAAGATACTATTTCAAATGAGTTTTCTCATGTTTGTGTCTATTTTTCAAATTTTTAGTGTTTCAATGTTTTTTAACGTTGATGTTTCAGTTTTCCAAACACATAAAAAATAGTATGATAAAGTAACAATCATATCAAGAAAACCCTAAACCCATTTGGTCTGTAAGACAATACTTGTTTGAATCCTCTTACAATACAATACCACATTTAAATTGGACAAATAGAATTTTGGCAACACAGGCTCCCCTCCATGACACACACTTCTCAGGGCTACCAAGCTTCAAATTTATCAAGATCTGAGGATCCCAATAAATTTAATATATCAATATAAGGGGTACATGAGAGGTTTCTTAGGCATGCATGTCTCACAATTCGCATGTCAACAAGTAGAAGGGTTTTTGGCCACTAATCTAAAAGTGTCTATTAAGGATCTTTGTTTTAATGTATTCTCTATGTTCACACAAGTTTGCTTGAGGTTGCTAACCCCATAGAGCACCTTAGCACAAGCAGTCACGGTATGTGATTGAGACTCAGAGGCCCTACTTTGTGTTAGATGAGAGTCAAGTATAAGATGAAGTTTCATCCATCTTCTAAGAATTTAGTCTCAAGGAAGTATTTGATTATAGTGAGTTAGAGTAGCTTGGCATTAGCCCGTTCTCACTTGGGTCATTCTCTAAGGGTGCGTACATTTTCCCACTTGGACAAACTCTCTAAAGGTTAAGAAAACCGCAAATAAATGACAATAATTCTTTTGGATTTATGATCATCCCTAAAAAGGCAAGAGAATAATCTCCTGACATTATTTCCATTTTAAACATGCAAATTAGAAGTTCATTTCAATATGTCTTGCATGCAAGGTTCCTAGTGAAAGAAAATGAGAAAACAAACACACAAAAAAGTTTGGTTGATCTACAAACGCAACATCCTACAAGAAAAATCTGTCAGCATTTTTGTGTTTTATATTCTTTCTCAACATCTTACAAACCACTATTAGGCCACAATAAGAAAATCCATGCAGAAACAACAAACCAAGAAATCTGTTAGCGTTAGAAAATCAAAGAAATTTGTTGTTTTCAAAACTAAGGAACATTAAATTGTATGAGTTACACAATAACTTGATATGAGAATCTATGTGTTCCTATAGGAGTTTCTTCATTTAATTGTAGAAACTCGTATGGGACTATATGCATACTTGTACGAGAATCCAAGAAATCATACAAAATAGAATGTCCAAAATCCAAAAACTAAAAAGAAAATGAGATAGAAAAGAAATGTCTGCCCTATGGTGGGAGCTAGAAATATGCTTGTGAATTGTGGTTAATCTAATTAGGAACGCACACTTCAATGAGTCATTATATGTGTTGGAATTGGTTTTTGGTGTTGTTGTTGGCATTCATGTTTTGTCACTAATGTCAACATATGTTTCTATAGAGGGAGATCAAACTAGTTATTACTGTTGCTTTATGACTGACAGGAGTGTATGGGTACTATACTGTTGATCTAGAGCCAGAAAAGATGGTGATATGTACAGGGATATGTTGTGATCCCATGTCTAAGGTCACATGGCTTAATATTGTATATTAGATGAGTTATAGATGTTTTAGTGAAGACTGGGTACTCGATAGTTACAATGATCTTTGACAGAGTTAGTCTCTATATTTTGAGAATAAATTACGTGTGACATGGATTTAGGTTATGCAAGCTTAAGGGATGGCATAAGACATGTTAAGGAAGTTTATTTATGTTTTGTGGGTTGTCAGACTCTTGGTAATGTCATCTGTGGCATGTGTTCTAGAGGAGACCTATTTGGGGCAGGTTTACTATATGAAGCGTGTATTATGGATTGCGAGAGTGGATTACATATATTATATTATATTTTATGGGTTATATTTGATGTTTAATTTTTATAGGTACTATGTGTATCTTATCAAGGGGTTATGTAATCATTTGTACATTGGGGAAGCCTAATTGGCCGACCTAATTGATTATTGTAATAGGGTATATAGGAGAGAGCATTTCTTGTTGGAAAGCAAGTGTGAAGAGTGAGCGAAGTTGAATTTTTTTTGTGTAAGCTACAAGCTTGTGTCTCCTAGATGTAAAGAAGAGGTTGTGATTATGTTACTTCATTGGAACTGACCAAGCAAAGACAATTGTTGTGTGTGAATTAATTACACCTTCACGAGATTTATTTATTTAACTACAATTCTATGGAAAACATAAACAATTTAAGCTAAAGAATTGTAATCAAATCACTAAACATCTCATCATTCTCTAACTACTATGCTAGTAAAGCTCTCAGCCTTAATCTCTACTAGTGACAATCCTAAAATGAGAAATTGATAAAAGTATATGCCTAATCTAGCTCAATTCTCTCTCAAATGATGATTTGTAATCCAAATTCTCATGAAATTCTCTCCATAATGCTCAATTTTCTATGAAACTCTCAAATATACTCAAGATTTCTATGAAATTTCCTATAGGTTTGATGCTTTGCATTCAAATTTTCTAGGATATATTATGCTTAAAAATGACTTGTATATATAGCAAATTCCCAAGTGTAGGGGGTAGAGTTAATTGATCATGATTAAGCCTTGGTTGAGTAAAATTCTTTGAGATGGTTTCAAATGGGGGGACAATTTAAATGATTGTCTCAAAGGTTGAGACAAAGGGACAAATTTGAGTGATTGAGATTCAAAGGTGAAAATGAGTGATTGAGATTCAAATTTAGGAGTGATCCATGTGCTTTGTGTTCTCAATTCCCATTGGTTTCTCAAATTCATGTTGAAAGATATTAGGATTATTTAATTCAATAAATTAATTAAATTAGCCAGGTAGGGATGAATAGGTTCAATTTGATTTTTGATTAAAACTATACAATTAATTGATTAAAATCAATTATATAATTTTGATTGATCCTTTTAGGCTTATATTTGATTATTTTATGTCATGGTTAATTAATCCTTTGATTTAACTTGATTTTGTCGATTTTGATTGATAAATGCCCATTTTAAATGATTTTGATCCATTTTAATGAAAATTAGAGCATTTGGCTAAGATTTGCATATTTGGATGATTCTAAGACACTTGCCCAGTTTTAGGTGTCTACAAATGCCCTTCTTTGAATTGATGTGTGAAGCGCATTGATTCAAAGAAAATTGCATGTCTTGATCACTAATTTGATACTGATGGATTGATTGAACTGAAACCCTGATTGATAACTTGATTGATTTGAAACCCTGATTTGATAACTGATTGATTGATTGAACTGAAACCCTAATTGATAACCTGGTTGATTTAAAACCCTGATTTAATAACTGATTGGTTTGATGTAGAATGCCCCACTAATAAAATTTTGAATTTTTAATGCCCCAATTTTGATACAAATCCCTGATTTGATGATATGATGATGCCCACTCAGAAATGAAACAGATTGATCTCCAGATGAAAAACATGGTGATATTGATGCAAACAAGATCCAAGATGATTTCATTTCTGAAAACATTGATGATGACAATGATATCGCAACATGCCCTAGTTTGTACAAAAAGTGCAGATTTAGGTCATATTGGGTAAAAATCCCTCCAAAATTAGGTTTAATATCTTAAATAGGTTGAAAAAACCCAAATTTACTATTCATTTTCACTTTTGACTGTTGAGATTTTGATTTGATCCTATGAAGATTATCAGTCATGGTTGTACCTATTCGAGAGCATCAGTTCAAGAGAGGACGTCGATATCAGAGACCTTTAGATTATGGACCTCTGGTGAGTGATTTTGACTCTCTTAATGCATTTATTGCATGTATTTAATAGCATTTATGTCAAGTTTTCATGCTTTTGATATTATTTCCTGTTAAATGCCATGTATGATAGTTTAACTGATGCCTAGGGTAGTAAAACATCGCATCCATGCTTTTAAATGCCGCGTAGGAATAGTTAAGCCGCACCTAGAAGCTAGGTTAAAATTGTCAAACCATGTTTAAAATGTCACTCACCAAAACCTCAAGTTTTAAATGTCATCTAGGAACACTTAAGTAACGCTTAGGTTGATGAAATGCTGCTTAGATCATGAAATACTTCCTCTAATAGTTTAAATGATGTGTATGATGTTCAAAATGATGCGTAGGTTAAAATTCTGCGTACACTTAGCCAAGTGATGCCTAGAGGAAAATTTGATGGAAATTTGATTTTAAATGCTCAAACTGATTGTTGATTGATATTTGGATTAACAATTTGATTTCCAAGATAGATAGATATGTTGTAGTAATGCGAACAAGTGATTAGGATATTAGGATAATCGTAACAATGAATATTTGATTTTTCAATCTAATAGGATAGAAAACTGATAGGATAGATAACTGATCATACTGGTCCTGTCTCAAGATCTAGAGGTAGGAAAAATAAGTTGATTGCACTCAAGAAGAGTGAAGATTGATTGAATTATATTGATTGAATTAGGATAATTCATTGATAGAAAAATTCTGATATAATTCCCTTGATTTACAAAATAGGCACTTTTCCATAAGTTTTATGTACAAAATCTAGCTTCTTGGATTCTAGATTTATCTCAAGAGCTGATGGATCCAAAGTATCGAGTTATTGAGATTTTTGGTTTGAGCTTCCTGTTAGACATCCCTCCGTTTTAGTTGAACCAGGGTTTATTGATAGCTGTGGCAGAGCGTTGGCACTCTGACCACAACACTTTCCACTTGCCACTCGGTGAGATGACCATCACTCCCAAGGATGTATACTGACTACTCTGTATCCCTACTCGTGGGGAATGAGTGTATTATGTCTCTGTTAGATGGGGCCGCATTCTTGAGGATTTGATTGCACAGCCTCAAAATTTTGATTGGGGATCATGTGTGTTAGCTCATCTATACCATGATATGCATTATATTGTATACATATCAAGTGCAGCAGTATCAGCTGGTGCAGTTCTACTTTAGTTATGGATATGGGAGCATATACCTATTGTATGCACCCTAAAATGGTCGCCTAGACTTTGGGCCCCATTTCTCAATTGATCAAATCCCTGAATCAATATTTTCAAATATCAACAATATCAATTATACCAATTTCCTTGATCAAATCATAATCAATTCAATATTTCCTAAGGTTTGAGCCTTATTTAATTTAAAAGAGAAAAAATTAAAATAAAATATTATTTAATTAAGAGAACATGCTCTCTTTTAATTAATTAAAAAATCTCTTTTAATTAAATAATAAAATCACTTTATCATAAGCCTTTATTTAATTAAAAGGAATTTCCTCCTCTTTTATTTAAATAGAAAATCCTCACTTTTCTTCTTATCCTATGTTGCACAAATAAAGCATTATTCTTATTTTATAAAAAGGGAAAAAACACT
>MU219943.1:109574-152852 GCA_018584345.1 Thuja plicata | reverse complement strand
CGTTAATAATGGCCCAATGATGAAAATAAGTTCCTTTACATTCTTTTATGAATGACAAACACAAGATCCTATGTTTGTTTCTCTATTGCAAGTACACCTTTGCATTTTCATGTAGCTTGCATTGTTACACTTCATGTTAGTTTGCATTTTACGCTGCATTATGAGTTTGAGAGGGTTTTCCTTCATCTTTCTTGTGGACTTTTAATCAACTATGATCACGGTCTGATCTTCATTTCCTTATCTTATTTCATAGAAGTGCAATACTTTTGTGTGTACACCTATTATTAGACTGATAAAAACACATGTTTGAGGTCACGGGTGTCCTTATGCCTTTTTGTATGGTGGCATGGTTGTCCAGCATCATCTGGGCAAACTAGAATATTGGCATCGGATGATCGATGATATGGATCAGGTTGTATGGAGACCATATTTGGGATGTGAGGGTTGGTGGGAAGATGATGATGATCTCATGTACATGTTTTCACTGAGGTGGATGATCGGTCGATCACCACTCATGATTGAGAGATTCTATTTTGGATGAGTATCTAGGCAGTATTGCCAAGTTTAGGACATGCCTAAGGGTATGGCCCTCTATGCACAAGTACAGGCCGAGCGGTCGATGTGAGGTGCACAGATTGATTTCAAGTATGTGTGTGATGAGATTGATAGAACTATTTTCATCATATGGGACATGTTGGAGCATGTGCCAAATGCATGGATGTCTATGGAGTATAGATTGTCATTCTCAAGACATAGATTCATGAGGTTTACCGATCCAGCAAAGCCTATCTTGGATGTAGATGACACATCGGGTGATGAGGGCAGGGATGGAGGTGATGGTGGTGGTGGTAGGAGGTAGAGACGGCGAGCTCCTAGAGTGCATAGAGCTCTGAGAGTGATTGGTAGATGATTGGTGGGACCTTGGACAGGGGGTGGTCATGTCAGAGTGAGAGGTAGGGGATTTAGATTAGCTCGATAGGCATAGGGACCTAGATTAGTACATCCTAGACTAGGAGTAGTATGGGAGAAGAAGAGACAGAGAGTTGGGTGACATACTCATATTCCAACTACTAGAAAGGCTCCGGGAGAACAGGCTCCTCCACAGGTACAAACACGATAGGTTCCACTAGTACAGGGATAGATTCTAGCACAACAGGTGCCTCCTCAGATTTTAGCTACACCATAGGTGATAGTACAGGATCCTTAGGCTCCCCATGAACCACATGTACCATAGGCTCCCTAGGCGATAGATTCCTTGACGCAAGATGTGCAGACATTACAGACAGGGATGACAACAGTGGTTGGTCAATTGGAGCAGGTGGTTGTGATGATGCAGTAGTTTGTGGATATGATGGCACAGAGGCCTAGTGTTTCCAGTATTAGTCAAGGACCACACCCTACTCAGGATATAGTAGATGATAGAGGGCCTGATGGTACATGGGATGGATCAGGCACAGGTGATGGATCAGGTGCCCCTGCTAGGTCTTGACATATGGATATTGATTCACATTGTAGGATATATCATGTTTATTATGTTTTATTGATTTGATCAGGACTATGTTGATGTACAATTTTTTGATGATATTGTATCTTCGTATACAGATTTGATGGATAATGATTTGATGGACATTTATATGATGACTTTCCTTGATTCTCTTTGATATGTTGATGTTGTGATGTGAGATATCTTTTATGCACATGTCTATATGATGTTTTATGGATGTATTTTCTTTCGATGATGCTATGAATGGATTTTATCTTACATATTATATAGAATATATGGATGCAAATGATGTATGCACTTATTCCTATATGCTTTTCTGATTTGATATGTATGAATGCAATGCAATGATGTATGTATACATGGATATAGATGGATTATGAATGCAACTATGTTTTTGGATTTTGATGTATGCAATTTTGATATGAAATGCACTCCTTAACTAAATATGTGCAAATGAATAATGAATAATGATTCTTGTTTTTCCCTTTTCCGATATAAAGATAATGATTAATGCTATGAATGAATGAATGCAATGCAAAAGATAATCTCACATCATTGATTTGAACCAAGAATAATTTAAAATTGAATCTCCCCCAAATGAATTTATGAATCAAGATATAAATAATTAACCCCCTTTACTTGGAAAAATAATTAAAATAATACAATTAATCTATCATGAAAAATGAAATGCAATGCAACTAATTGTCACTAGTTATTTTTGAAAGAACTGCAAAAGAGATATATTTTCATCATTGAGCATTGTGGAACTAGGAGTCGATACAATCCTTACTATTGCCACTGTGACCATAAGAATATGAATATGAATTTAATCTCATTTGGTAACCTCTTTAGGAAACTAGTACAACCCTCACTAGTTGAATGACCAACTATGGGAGTATGAATAACGGTTTCAACAATTTCAATATTGCAATTGGATTTTGGTATTAAGATATGGAAGATCTAAATAGCCAAGGTATCCTTTTGTGTAAACAAACAAAGGTTAACCCTCATTCCTATATGAATGTCCTCGATGGTTCTTTGATGACCATGTCATTAGACAAATTCACACAAGTTAGGGGATCTTCCTCAAAATAGTCACACAAAAGTCAAGAAAAACATCATGTCTCCATCATCGCCAATCTAGTCGAAACATCATCGATTAGCTAAAAATAACATGACTTGAAAATGTCAATGAAAATCATCAAACATTTCAAGTGTTTTGCAATGTATCCAGATTTTCAATAAGAATTCCAAACATTCTGATAATTTAAGTGTCAATTTTTAATCCTGATAAAATAGGTCAATGAAGTTCAAGGATCAAGGTATGCGATCAAACTGTTTGAATTGAACAATGATATCCATCAAAGGTTCCAAAATATCTCTCCTCTAAAATAATGAAAATCTACTTATGTCATGTGACCAAAATGTAGCACTTTTGAATCTGTTTGGTGCCAAAACCAATTCTTTTGCCCCCGAGTGATAAATGTGATCATGTGCAAAACTTAGGGAAATATGAAACCTAGAATGCAACAATGCAACTAAAAGGCTTTATTATGACTATACAAAATGGATGGATGCAATGAGGATATGTACAAATGAGATGGAGAGAAATCAATATGTACAAATGCAACTAGGAAAGACCTAAGGGAACAAAAAGTGCCTATTTCCAATTTTTCACCTTTTGGGTTTATTGCTTTTTTTTTTCTTTTTTTGCTACCAAGGCGTCTATTGCTAGGTTTTCAGCAAGGCACTTTTCTCTTTTTCAAATTTTTTCTTGTTTTCATTTTTTTATCATCAAGGCGCATATTTGCTAGTTTTTCACCAAGACAAAATTATTTATTTTTCAATGTTTTTACTTTCTTCATGCTCAATTTTTTCCTTTTTCTGATTTTCTGCTTTTTCATTGTTTTTGGCTTTTTGATCTTTCTGATTTTTTTGGATTTTAATCTTTTCTCCTTTTTTTGGGATTTTGACTTTTTCTCATGTAAAAAGAAGATGCTAACTCATCTAATACACTCATATGATACTCTTTCATCTAATTCTCTTTCATCTGATTAGGTATGAAACCTCTTTAAATGGATGCTATTAATGGGCTCTTGCAACTCATCCCCTTCACAATCAGCTAGTTTGTAAGTTCCCATTCCAAAATAAGAAGCGATTACAAAAGGACCAAGCCAATTCGTTTCCTATTTTCCTTTCTTTTCTCTGTCAGCCTAATTTTTAGGGTTTTCTCTTAACACTAAGTCCTTGAAAGGTTCTTGGTTTGATGTGCTTGTTGTAGTTTCCGCAAATTCTATTTTGATATACCTTCAAATGATCATATACTTGTGTTTGATGTTCCTCCAAAAATTCCAATTTTTGAAGTCGGGCAACCCTATAATCCTCATCAGTGATTAATCCATGTAGTGATACTCTTATGGATGGAATCTCAACTTCTAGGGGTAAAACAACTTTGGCTCCATAAACCAAGGAAAAAAGTGTAGCTCCTGTTGGTGTGCGGATGCTAGTTCTATAGGCCAACAATGGTAGGTTTATCTGAATATGCCAATCTCTTTCGAACTTATCAATTAATCTTTTCAATATTTTTAGGATGTTCTTGTTTGTAGCCTCGGCTTGTCCATTACCTTGGGGATAGTAAATGGAGGAAGAATGGTGAATAATATGAAATGTTTCACAAAGTTCATCCACATCTTTGTTCTTGAATTGTTTTCCATTATTCGTGATGATGACATGAGTAATACCATATCTACAAATGATGTGATTAAGGATAAACATGGAAATCTTCTTTCTTGTTGTAGATGTCAAAGGAATGACCTCTACCCATTTAGCAAAATATTCTATCATTGTGAGGACGTATTTATGTCCATAGAAGATGGTGGGTAAATCATGCCAATTAGATTGAAACCCCATTGATAAAATGACCATGGTATGATAAATGGATGCAATTCTTGTATAGGTGCATGGATCATGTATCCATGATATTGGCAATTAGCACAAACTTTCACAAATTGACAAGCATCTTTCTCTAAGGTTTTCCAAAAATACCCCATGCGAAAGATTTTCTTAGCTAAATTTAATCCACTTGAATGCGACCCACAAATCCCCTCTCGGAAATCTCTTAAAGCTAACCTCAATTCCTATTCCTCTAGACACCTAAGGAGCATTCCATCAATACCTTTGTGATACAATGTGTCTAATAGGATGGTATAACTAGCCAATTGTCTTATAAAATGTCATTTTTGAGCTCAGGTTTCATTCAAAGGTAAGGTTTGGTTTTTAAGGCAAGTGTAAATTGGTCCATACCAAGGTGAGTCATGTACATTAAGAAGGGAAATTATTTGGGCATCGGGTAAGTCAAATGCTGGTTTTGCCAACTCTTCCAACAAGAATTTGTACCTCGCATTCTGATCAGACATTTGGAGTAATGAAGCTAAGGTAGCCACTGCATCAGCTGCTCTATTTTTGTCTCGTGGAATTTTCTCAAAAGTAATCAAAGTAAAATATTTTTTCCAATAATCCACCATCGTTTTATATGGCATTAATTTTTCATCTTTGGTGTTGTTTTCATTATTGATTCGGTTGATGACTAATTGAGAGTCTCCATAAACTTGCAATTCTGGGCGTTCCATTCCAAGGACATTTTGAGACCTATGACCAAAGCTTCATATTCAGCAATATTATTTGTGCAAGGAAACAATAGTTTGTAAGATTTGGGAATTGTGTAACCTTGAGGTGTTATCAAAATAATTCCTACCCCCGAACCACTTTGAGTATAGGATCCATCGAAATATAAGGTCCATGTATTTTCTTCCACATTAACAATCTCTGAATCAGGAAAATACACTTGAATTGGATGTTTAGACTCTAAAGGATGTTCGGCCAACTGATCAGAAATTACTTGTCCTTTTATTGCTTTCCTATCCATGACTCAATGTCAAACTCACTAAGTACCATCACCCATTTTGCAATCCTTCCTGTTAGGGCTGTTTTACTAAGTAGATACTTCAAAGGATCAATTTTGGCAATTAACTTCACTTTATGAATCAACATGTAATGTCTAAGATTTTGAGAGGAAAAAACCACAGCTAGGCAAGCCCATTCCATGAAGCTATAGTTCAATTCATATTTTATCAATATTCTACTCAAGTAGTAAATGGCTCTTTCTTTTCCTTCATTATCTTCTTGTGCCAATAGGACCCCTAAAGATTTCATCCTTGCTGATATGTAAATTAACAAGGGTTTGCCTATGATAGGTGACATCAATATGGGTGGATTCACCAAGTATGTTTTTAACAATGTGAAAGCTTTGTCACACTCTTCATCCCATGTAAAAATGGTGTCTTTATGTAGCAACCTTGTGAATGAATGGAATTTTTCCGCCAATTGGGAAATGAATCTCCTTATAGATTGAAGCCTTCCTTGAAGAGACCTCATTTGGATAATATTCTTAGGGATAATATTCTTAGGAATTTCCATGTTTATTATTGCTTGCACTTTTTTGGGATCTACTTCAATGCCTTTTGTAGAAATAATGTAATCTAAGAGTTTGCCAGATTGCACCCCAAAAGAACATTTCTTTGGATTGAGTCTCACTTTGAATTTCTCTAACCTTGTGAATATATTTTATAATATTGGTAAGTGATCCTTTCTTTCATGTGAATTTTCTATAATATCATCCACATAGTCTTCTAAAAAGGTATGCATCATATTGTGGAAGATGGTGGTCATTGCTCTTTGGTAAGTTGCTCTGGCATATTTGAGACCAAAGGGCATCACATTCCAACAAAAGGTTCCCCATGGGCATGTAAAATTTGTTTTTTCTTGGTCTTCAGGTGCAATTCAAATTTTATTTTATCCACTAAATCCATCCATCAAGGGGAGCATAGAATGACCCGTTGTTAATTCCACTATAGTATCAATGCTAGGTAGTGGAAAATCATCTTTTGGGAAAGCAAGATTGAGATCTCTAAAATTCATGAAAACTCTAAAGGATTTTTCATGTTTTGTGACTAGTACAATGTTGGATATCCATTCTACATATGCAATCACTCTTATGAATCCAACCTTGAGTAGCTTTTGCAATTCTGCTTTTACTAAAAGTGCCACATGAGGGTTCATCTTTCTCAATTTTTGCTTTACGGGTTTCACACCGGGTTTAGCATTTAAATGATGTATTATAAAGCTTGGATCTAACCCTAGAATGTTGGCATAAGACCATACAAAGTTAATTTTATTTTCTTGAAAGAATTCGATGAACTCCTTCCTTTCTGATGAACTCAAAGATGTTGCTAAATGAATAAACTTGGGATCCTCTTCAGTGCCAATGTTAACTTTCTCCGTTGGTTCAATAAGGATGGGTGATATTTCATCTTCATGTTTGGGTAGGGTATCTAGCCTCTCTTACTTAGGTGCCACAATTGGGTTTTCATCTTTGGAAACATCCAATATTTCTACTTTTTTAGGTTCTAGCACTGCCACATGGTGGTTTTCACCACTAGACCTTTTCATTTTTTTGTATTTTTTTTCTTTTATTTTGTGGATTGAGAGGTTGGACCCCTACCTATATCATTATGTCTAGATTGTAATCATTGATGGAAGAAGATGGCTCAACCACATTTAGGTATTGGGCCATTTGAAGGTTATTTGGAAAGTATAATAAGTCGTTTGGTTTGGATAAATCTCAATCAATGAGTTCGGGGTGCATTAAGGATAAGGATTCATTTAGAAAATTGTCATTCAAAGGGTTTAAGGACAACATCTCATTTGAAGGTTTGTACATTGTATCACTTAGGTCTATGACATGGGATTCCTCAATATGTTCCATGGAAGTAGGATCAAAATCTCCTTCACTAGAGTCCTCACTGATTTCCATGGGAAAGAATGCATGTGGATTAAATACAACATTTGAATCACCCCCATGAAGGTATCCAAGGTTCACTTATCCATTGAATAGTCCTAGATGCTTGACCTATGTTGGATTCTTGAGGTTCACTTGACACTTGTGTAGAATTCAAACCTTGATGTTCATTGTCTTGACTTGTGACATTGGGAATATTTGCATGTGTGAATAACATCAACTTCTATGTCATGAAAAGACTCTTCATAAAAGGAATCCCACTCGTAATCCCTAGAATCATCATCACTTTTAGAACCTACCATGTGCACACATTCATGAAAATTATGCATTGGACTTGAACTTTCTCCTTTGTGTTGAAAACCTATTCTAGATTTCTCTTCTTTTGATCTCCAAGCTAGTTCAATGGGTTCTAGGAATCCTCTATTTCAAACTCCTAGGGGTCCTCTTCCCTTATATCCCATTTTTTGTATAATTTGATACCCTTTTCAATATTGATCAGTTTGAATTTTGATGTGTTGTACTCTTTCCATGGGATTATTTGAAGTGTCTTCCTCCTTATAGAGCCATTTTAGTACTTCATTATCCTCCTTCTCCAAAGTAGATCTCTCTCTCTCTCTCTCTCTCTCTCTCTCTCTCTCTCTCTCTCTCTCTCTCTCTCTCTCTCTCTCACACACACACACACACACACACACACACAAAATGAGAGTTATATTTATGAGGGGGATGAGCACTTGATGGTTTTCCATGTGTCCTAGGAGAGGTTGGTAAATCAAATAGGGAAAGAAAATATTCCCCTACTCCCTTGGAGTTGATTCTACATTGTTTTTCAAAGGTATACATCAATTCACTCATCTTTTGATATTGATCCTTCTTAGCTTGTTCTCTTTCCTCCTTGGAAGGCTTTAAAATTTCCATCTTCAATGAGAATTCTAAACTGAATTATCATGTGAATTTTGACCCTCATAACTCATATTTTCCTTTCCCTTAGTTGATGTAGTTGAGTTAGTTTGATTAGGGTTTGAGATCGAGGTAACATTTGATGTCAAATTCAAAATTTCCTCTTTATGTTCTTCATTAGTGTCATTAGGGATGACTCCTTCCCTATTATGAGGAATAAATAATTCATGACTTGGCTTCAATGTGTTGCAATATTGAAAGGGATTAGAATCTCCTCCAATTGTGATCTCTTCACCCCTATGTGGAAATTTTATGTATTGGTGATAAGTAGAAGGTATCGCTTGCATCTCATGAATCCAAGGTCTTCCCAATAGGATAGTATAAGTTAATTTCATGTCGAGAACTTAACATATGGTATCTTTTTTGATAGGTCACACTTGGATACGTAAAAGAATCATGCCTTTTGAAGACCTTTCTTCCTCATCATAAGCCTTAATGTCGATTTTCTTTTTAGGGTCAATGGATGATTCAGATATCCCTAAAGACTTGACAAGGTTTAAATTACAAATATTGAGACCGACTCCCCCATCAATGAGATCTATCTTAACCCTATGTCTTTGGATTAACAATTCTATATGCAAGGGCAAATTTTGGGGGTGGGTAATAGACATATCATCTTGTTCAGAGAATGAAAGGCAATGAGGACCTATGAGATGTCCCACCATATTTTGAAACTTATCTTCCTCCAAGGTTATAGGAACATTAGTTTCTAATAGGGCTTTCTCCAAGATTTAATTTTGATTAGGAGATAGTTTCAACAACTCCAAGATAGATATTTGTGCTAGATTTTTGTGAAATTGATCTACTAAACTATAAGGCTTTATTGAAGAAGATGTTGGTTTAGCCAAAGTAGTTGTTTAAGTAAGACCAAATGTTTTAGGGGCACTTCCTTGTAGGGTAAGTCTTGTTTCTTTCCCCCTAGTTACAACATTAGACGTCTCTTGAATAGATTGTTCTTTGATTACCACAACATTGATAGTACTATCATGTCCGAATAGGGCATTAATAGTATTGTCATAGCTATGGAAAAAGTTTACATTGTTGTTGCCTCTTTAATTATTTCCATTGTTCCCTCCATTGTGAGCATTGGAAGATTCACCCTTTTCCTGTTTGTAGAAAGGAGTTTTAAATGTTGTTTGGTCTTCATTATTTTGAGGTCCTTCTACCTTAATCACACCATTGTCAATTAGATATTGCACTGCGTGTCTCAAACACATGCAATAATTTATTTTATGTCCTCGATTTCTATGGTATTCAAAATTACTAGACTCACTCCACCATGTAGGTTTGATTTGTGGTTCATATGGTTTACCTCTAGGTAAGTCAATAAGCTTATTAGCAATGAGGGTTCTCAATGCCTTCTCAAGTGGTTCACCTAAAGGTGTGAATTTTCTTTTAGGAGTTGATGTAAAGAATGGCTTAGGCTTGTTATCCCCTTGGTTGCTCCCAAATTTATTATTGTTAGTATTGTTGTTGAAAGGTACTTTGGGTTCTTGAGTCACATTATTATCTTGAGAGAATCCTTTTGTAAGATTGAAAGAGGTGGCCTTCAAATTATTTTCCTCTACAACTCCATCATTGACCACTCCTTTGTTGTTATTCCTCATCCAAAACTGGTTATTGTTAGGATGATTTCTATTTTGGTTGTTATTGGAGGTATTGTTGTTATTATTTTTATAAAGCTTAAGTTCTCCACTTTTGACCAATAATTCTTTTGTGGTAACCCCATTCTCAATTAGGTCTTGAAAAGACCTAGCACATTGTAGCCTTAACCGGTAATTCATTTCATTAGTCAAGATATTAATAAAGATGCCCATCTTCTCTTTTTCAGGTATACTTCAAGGGTATCTAGCAAATATCACTCTCCATCATTGTAAGAAAAGTAGGAATCCTTCTCCCTCTCATTGCTTGGTATTACATAAATTTATCATCGTAACCTCATGTTTGATAGTGTAGGAATAATGAGTCACAAATTTGGAGGCCAATTCTTCGAAAGTTCAGATTCTGGAGGGTAACTTGGAAAACCACTCCATTACCATGCCTCCTAAACTCCTAGGAAACAACCTCATTAAATATGTTGTATCATGCATAAAATCAAGGCTTAATGCACAAAATTACCTTAAATAATCTTGGGGATTAGATGCTCCTTCATACTTATCATATTTAGGAAAAACATCATTATTTGGGAATGGAACCATAATTAGGGTTTTATCAAATGGAAAAGGACACAAAGCTTTGATGGAAAAGGGTTTAGGAGCCCCGTTTTGTTTAATTATGTCCAATTTCATTTGTAATAGTTTGAATTATTTGTTGATGATATGAATAGGATTTACCTCAGCTTCTTTTTGTTTAAGTTGATTGACATCATAATCATGAGGGAGCTTAAGACTCGTTTGAGCTAGGTCTAAAAAGTACTTCTCCCTATCTCTATCCAACAATTTCTCCATGAGTTTCATAAAGAATGGGCTTTGCATGGCTTTGTTAACCTTATTTTTGGTTGCTTCTTCATCATTAGGGTTAATGTTGCCCCCATTATTGTTTTTATTTAACCCTTGGTGGTTAGGGTCCATTGCTCCTCCATTATTGTTATTGTTTAACCCTTAGTTATTAGGTTCAATTCCTCCCCCATTATTGTTATTGCTATTGTTATCGACCGCACCACCTCCATTTTTATTCATGTCTTTATTAGCATGGTTGATCTGATCGGGGTCCATGTTTCCAAAGGGGAAAGACATAGTTGGCTCTTCTTCTCTTGTAGGTTCTTGTGTTGGTCTTGAAGAAGTAAACGTGTCACTTGGAAAAGGAAGCTCTTGCCTTAGATATGAACCATCTAATTATAGGGTATTCTTAATGTAGTGAGATCGTGTAAAAGTTGGCATGGACATGAATTGCATTTAAGAATGTTGGCTTTCTCACTTAAGTTGATCAATCCCTTATTATTTTTTGAAAAATATCCAAGACTAGTGATTCTGATCAATTTGAACTTACGAACAACTGGAAAACCCAAAAGGGTACTCAAATATGAAATCCAATTTTTTCCAAGTATTTGGGAAGTATACACTATTTGTGCTTCTTTGTTTCTAGGCGTCACTTTCCTGTGTGTAGGCGTGACTTAAATCTTTATAGGTTTTAACTAGAAATTGTGTAGGTGGCACTCTACAGTGGAGTAGGCATCTTTTGCCTGTTGATAGGAATTGTTTAAAACTTTCCAGGCATTACTTTCCAGTCACTTACGCGGTATTTAAATGCTGCTAGGCATCATTTGAAGTATCATAGGCGTCGTTTAACTGTTCATAGGCAGCACTTTGTAGATCGAGTTTGTTTTTCTTAGAATTTTTTTTATTTTTAAAAATGTTAATGTTTTGATCAAGTGTGCAGAATATTCTTGCTTGAAAATTGAAAACAAAAACAACACACACATCAAGTTTGCATCATGTCCCTAAAACAACACTAAACGTGTATGTTCTCGGTCATTTTAATAGGTATATAACAATAATATATTCCATGCAATCTACCTAAAGTTAGATTTGGATTTTAAACACTTTGGCTCTAAAAGGTACGATTGCTACTTATTTGGGATTTATTGATCACCTCCGTTCTAAAATATGCCAAGTTCTTTTACCCCCTTGTGGGCTTCCCACACACACAAATGTACAATTTTGCATAATCCCAAAGGACTACTCGAGGAAGTGAAGAAAATTGCACACAATCTAGTCACCTTCCCATTAAGGAAGAATGCATTTATTTATAGTGGGTTGGATAGTATCACAGCAAAAGCAATTGTCTCCCACTTTGGGTCATTCCCTCTCACTGTCCTCGTAAGGAAATCCTCAGGAGGCAGGCCCTCTAAAGCTCTATTTTAACTAGCATGTATATGGAAGCGGAAAATGAACTTAGTCCAAAAAGTTTGGGAGTTTGATTCACTCAAAGAGTGAAGAGAATATCCCTATTGTCTTTCTTCGTTCCAAACACTTCAAGCACTTTTTTTTCTTTTTCAACCCATTGACAAGGAGGTTCTGAAAAATGAAGTGTGTGGTTCAATTTATCCTCCCTTTCTTTCTACCACTTCAAACGCAAAATGTTTGGGCTTTTGATCAACTTACAATAAGTTGAGAGCATATGCTTAATGCTTTGTTTGAAATGGACAATAACAAGGTTTTCCCTATTTATACTAGTTTAAATTGAAATGCCACAAGCTAAGGGAAAACAAGCTTGATGAGAAGATTACCTCTTTCGAAGCTAGCAATGGCTAGGCACTTTTTTGAGGTTTTTTGCTTATTTTTCACTCACCTAGTGGCGATAGTTCCCACTCCAGCTCCTCCAACAAGTTAGTCAACACAAACAATCAAAGTGAAGAAAAACTTGCAAAAGCACAAATGCAACTAAGTTCTTTCTTTAAAATTTGCAAAAACTTTTAAGAACTTAGAGCATGAACTTAATTGAGAGTTGGAAATTTCTTCTTATATGTGCTACTAACTTTTATGCAGTGCTCATACAAGTGTTCTTCTACCTCTAGATTCTCTAAAATAGAAGCACCATGCAAATCTTTAGAGTGTTTCCTAAAGGCTCTTACCTTTTTTCTTTCCTTTGTAACTCTGCTTAATGGTTTCTGCACTTTTGAATGCCTGTTCATTTACAGGAAAAACACAAACAGAGAGTTAGAAATCTAAAATCAATGATTAATCAATAAAAGAATATAAAAATCAGTAGGTGACATTTAATAGCTAGTAAGCGTGATTTAAACGTTCCTATGCGTTATTTAAAACATCATAGGCATTTCTTTCAAGTGAACTAAGCATTATTTAACTCTTATAGGCGTAAAAATTTAAATGATAGGCGTGACGTAAACTGTAAATTACGCAAAATAAAAGCTACTAGGCGTCATTTAACAGTTTGCAGGCGACTTTTCCTAAATCACAGATGATGCTTTGCGGTCATAAGCGTGACAATTTATCTCACAGATGACACATAAATAAAGACATAAATAGAAGGATCTGTGTAGGCGTCAGTTAACTTCTGGAAGATGTCACTAAAATGTGCATAGGCGTCACTTCCCTGAAAATCTGCAAAATTTGCAAAAAAGTGAAGAAAAACACATAAAACTTTGAAAAATGGTGATTGAGAGGCCTAAAGCCCCACGGTGGGCGCCATTTGTGTGTGAATTAATTACACCTTCATGAGATTGATTTATTTAAATACAAATCTATGGAAAAACATAAACAATTTAAGCTAAAGAATTGTAATCAAATCACTAAACATCTCATGGTTCTCTAACTAGTATGCTAGTAAAGCTCTCAGCCTTAATCTCTACTAGTGACAATCCTAGAATGAGAAATTGATAAAATTATATGCCTAATCTAGCTCAATTCTCTCTCAAATGATAATTTGTAATCCAAATGCTCATGAAATGCTCTCCATAATGCTCAATTTATTGTGAAACTCTCAAATATGCTCAAGATTGCTATTAAATTGCCTATAGGTTTGATGCTTTGCATTCAAATTTTCTAGGATATATTATGATTAAAAATGGCTTGTATTTATAGCAAATTCCCAAGTGTAGGGGGTAGAGTTAATTGATCATGATTAATATTTGGTTGAGTAAAAGGCTTTGAGATGGTTTCAAATGGGGGGACAATTTAAATGATTGTCTCAAAGGTTGAGACAAATGGACAAATTTGAGTGATTGAGATTCAAAGTTGAAAATGAGTGATTGAGATTCAAATTTAGGAGTGATCCATGTGATTTGTGTTCTCGATTCCCATTGGTTTCTCAAATTCATGTTGAAATATATTAGGATTATTTAATTCAATCAATTAATTAAATTAGCCATGTAGGGATGAATAGGTTCAATTTGATTTTTGATTAAAACTATACAATTAATTGATTAAAAACAATTATATAATTTTGATTGATCATTTTAGGCTTATATTTTATTATTTGATGTCATGGTTAATTAATCCTTTTATTTAACTTGATTTTGTCTATTTTTATTGATAAATGTCCATTTGAAATTATTTTGATGAAAATTAGAGCATTTGGCTGAGATTTGTAGATTTGGATGATTCTAAGACACCTGCCCAGTTTTAGGTGTCTACAGTTGCTATCAGAAAATTCACTGGATTGTATATCTCATATACATTTATATTTCAAACACTAAGTCCTAAGGGTCGATTTATCCTTCTTTAGGCAGTGATCCCACTATTACTCTTGACTCCTAGCAGGGATTGTGTACTATAATGCATCAATAAGCCCCTAACAGGGCCAAATGTTTTCACAGGGATAGTATACTCTCAGTACATCATTTGTGGGTGTGAATTACCACCAGGGTTTTACCTTTAACAAGGTTTCCTCGACAATAAAGGATTGTGTTATGGTTTTGGCACTTACGGTGTTATCATTTGGATTAAATTTTTGATGTATAAATTTTAATGTTTAATAATCCGTCTCACAACTGATTCAACCCCCCTCTTAGTTGTGTTGGTGATATGTTATTCCTAGAAATTGGTATTAGAGATATTGGTCCTTAGAGATAAATCTTAACAGCTTGAGGTGATCCCGAAGTTAGCATTTTATAAGAAGGATAGTGTGAAGTTTGATCCTGAAAACTTTAATAGTTGGAAGAATAAGATGAGAACACATTTTCTATGCTTGGGAATTGACTACTGGATGATTAAAAATAAGGGTGTATAGATGAAGTTTGAGGATGAAATAGATCAAGCTATTGATGAAGAGAATAAGATATTTTCATAAAACATGGTCACAAGAGAAGAACTGATTAGTGCACTCTCTGAAGGTGAATTCACAAAGGTTAAAGATTTGGATTCTGCACATAAAATTTGGTCAAGATTGGAAGCACTATATGAAGGAGATAAGTTTACTAATTAGGTGAAGTTAAAGTATTGGAAGACAAGGATGGAAAATCTGAAAATGAGAGATGATGAGAACATTAGAGCATATGTATAGAGAGTCACAGAGGTTGTTATTGTGATTAGAAAATTTGGAGGCACATACAATGAAGAAGAAGTGATAAAAAAGATTATTAGATCTTTGACACATGTTTATAAAACTAAAGTGAAAGTTTAGAAGAGATCATACCTTTAACAATTAACTTTTATAGAGAGATGTTGATTGTAAAAATAAAATATTTTGAGGCACGGAGTTGGGAGATTCATTACCTAAAGTTGAAACAACATTCAAGGAGACTGTGCATAAAAATAAAAACACTTTATCAGGAACTATGAGCACCAACATAAGTGACATTAGAGAAGAACTTGGTGAATATTCTGATGACTAGGAATAAATACAAGAAGAAGAAATAAAGTTAGATGAAATTGTGGCCCTAATCACTAGAAGAGAATGAGAGGTAAGGGTAAGTTTGAAGGAAAGTTACCTCTGAAATATTTTTCATGCAATAAGATAGGTCATTTTGCATCTAGATGTCCTACAAGGGTTTCAAAGCACAAATCTAAGTTTTATAAATCTAAGTATTCCAAGGATAAGGAATGCTACTATGCTAGTGAAGGTGTTTCTGATGATGATGCTATTAATTACAATGAGATTGGATTTATTTCTATGAAGGATGATGAACCTATTCATGAAGAAAGAGCCTTAGTGTCACATGTTGATGATAAATATGAATGGGTCATAGATAGTGGTTGTTCACACCATATGACTGGAGATAGAAATAAATTTGTTAAGCTAACCAAGTATGATGGTGGTCTTGTGAGATTTTGTGACAATACTCCTAAGATTATCATTGGAGTTGGATCTACATCTCTAGATGGAAAGACTAGTACTGACAATGTGTTACTTATTGATGGACTTCAGCATAATTTGTTGAGTGTTGGACAGCTAGTGGACAAAGGTTATCAATTGAAATTCATTGAATGGGAAATTATCAATCAGAAGTAAGTCATGAGACTTGATCTCTTCTGGTACTAAATCCAGAGGTAATGTATTTGAATTAAATACATCTAAAGCTTCTTGTTTTATTGTGAAGGTTGGTAATAGTTGGTTATGGAATAGAAGATTTGTCATGTGAATTTTGATAATATTATGAAGGCAAGTATGAATAATGTAGTTAGAGACCTACCAAAGATTGTGAAACCATCTAACACCATGTGTAGAGAATGTAATGGGGATACAAACTAGAATAAGTTTTAAAAGAAAATCTTACTCAGCAAAAGGGAAGTTTGATCTAGTGCATACAGATATGTGTGGTCCTAAAAGAACAATATCTTACTATGGTAAAAGATATTTTATACTTTTTGTTGATGAATTTTCTAGGATGATGTGGGTTACATATCTAAGAGAGAAATCTGAGGCTTTTGAAAAATTCAAGATATTCAAAGAAAAAGTTGAGAATGAATTAGTCTTAAATATAAAATGTTTGAAATTAGATAGAGGTGGAGAGTTTAATTCAGATTTGTTCAATACCTACTGCGAAGAGCATGGAATATACAAATAGACATCTGCTCCTAGGACACCACAACAAAATGGGATAGCAGAGAGAAGAAACAAAATAATATTAAATACTGCTAGAACTATGTTTCTAGAAGGAAATGTATCTCATGTTCATTGGAGAGAAGTTGTTGGTACTGTTGTTTATACTTTGAATAGAATTTAGATCAGATAAGGTACAAGTAAGACTCCTTATGAATTATGGTTTAATCATACTCCTTCTGTGAAATATTTTAGAATATTTGGTAGTAAATTCTATCACAAAAGAGATGATGAGATAGGAAATTTTGATGCTAGAAGTGATGAAGGGATCTTCCTTGGTTATTCCACTAAAATAAAATCTTATAAATGTTTCAATTCGAGATTGAGGAAGATGATTGAAAGTGTTAATGTGAGGATTGATGAAAAGTTCTAGATTCAGGAAAGAATATATGACTACAACAAGACTATAGAGATCAAGGAGGTTATTATAGATCAATAAGAACCTTTTGAGATTGACCATGAGATCGAGGTATGTCAAGATGACTCAAATGAGATTACTCAAATTCCTAAAAAAACCATCCTGAAGATTAAATTATTAGAGATGCAAATAGAGGATTGATGACGAGATCAAGATTAAGAGATGAAATTTGTTTGATCTCTCAATTTGAACCAAAATCTATTGATGAGGCATGTAGAGATTAATCTTAGACTAAGGATATGCAGGAAGAATTGGAACAAATAAAGAAAAATAACACTTGTGAATTGGTTGCTAGACCTAAAGATAAGAATGTTATAGGAACTAAGTGGGTTTTTAGAAACAAGATGAATGAAAAAGGAATGGTTGTAAGAAATAAAAACAAGACTAGTTTGTAAAGGCTACTCGCAACAAGAAGGTATAGACTTAGAAGAAACATTTGCTTCTATTGCTTGCCTTGAGGTTGTTAAATTATTTCTTTCTTATTCTGCACACAAAGACTTCAAAGTATATCAAACGGATGTGAAATCTGCATTTCTAAATGGAGATTTAGAAGAGGAAGTATATATTGAATAGCCTGATGGATTTCGTTTGACATAAGAGGAGGACATGGTTTGCAAGTTGAAGAAATCTCTGTATGGACTGAAACAAGCACCAAGAGCATGGTATGCAACATTGGACAAGTATCTACTTTGTCTTGGTTTTAGAAAAGGTAATGCAGACAAAAATTAGTACTTAAGAACCAATGAAGATGGAATTCTAATAGTTGAAGTTTTTGTTGATGATATAATTTTTGAAGGAAATGATGTAATGAGTAAAAGATTGTCTAAAGAAATAGAAAGTGAATTTTAGATGTCAATGATTGGTGAGATGAAATTTTTCCTTGGATTGTAAATTAATCAGAACAAGAGTGGTATTTTTATTTCTCAGACAAAGTATCTTAAAGAAATGTTGAAAAAGTTTGGAATGAAATATTGTAAACTTGTTGGAACACCTATCATTACTGGTCACAAGCTTACTACTACTGATTAATCTTAGAGTGTTTTTCAGAAAAAGTACAGATCTATGATTGGATGCTTACAATATCTAACTCACACCATACCAGACATTGTTAATGAAATTGGAATTGTGGAAAGATATCAAGAAGATCCTAAAGAGACACACCTTGCTACTGTAAAAAAATATTTAGATATATGAAAGGAACACTGGATTATGGCTTATGGTATAAAAAATATGATGATTTTGATTTACATGCTTATACTGATGCTGATTAGGTAGGAACTATTTATGACAGAAAGAGTACAAGTAGTGGTGCATTCTTTCTTGGGAAAAGATTGGTTTCTTGGTTAAATAAAATGCAAGATTGTATAGCTATGTCTACTGCTAAATCTGAGTATGTTGCTGCTGCTATAAATTGCACACAGATTGTTTGGATGAAGTAATGCTAAAGGAAATTAGAATAAATTTTGATGATCTAATGGTTATCCATTGTGATAACACTAGTACGGTGAATATGTCAAACAATCCAGTAATGCATTCAAAGACTAAACATATTTCCATTAAGTATCATTTGTTGAGAGTCAAGGTAGTAGAAAAGGAGATTAGATTGGATTATATCAGCACAAAGGAACAAATAGCAGATATTTACAAAACCTTTTCCAAAGGATGCCTTTGAGTATCTCAGAGGTATGCTTGCGGTGTGAGCCCCTCCCTGTAAGAACTAAATTGATGAAGGAATGTATCAGTCCAGTGGCTTTCAGAGCTATATCATTTTTTTGGACTTGATGCATAGATCTAATCCTCACGGGGAGTGATCACAAGAACATTATAGAACACATTTGGGTGATTTTGCACCTAGTTATTGGAGGCATGAAGATTTGAAAAAGCTGCACCTTGTAGAATGAAGATCATCTAAAGAAGAGTTATGGCACCCTAATGTAGAGCCCCTACCTGATCAGAGATTATTCCAAAAACTTGGAATCCTTACCCTTGTGGTAGTTACAACAATTCACATCAAACCCCTCCTAGGATTGTTCTAACAAAGGGTCTAAAGTAAATATTCAAGGTCTCACACCTTTGAGTTCCTTCTAAGCATTGCTACAAACTTCCAACCTTCCCATAATAACTTGCTTTAAACACTTAGCAAGTTCCTTGACTAAATATCAATGAAACTTTGGTTCATTGATTTGAAACCTTAATAAAATGCCAAGTAAGTGCTGAATCACAGTATGTCCTGAGCTTTTGTGTGTGTTGAGCAGAAGTTTGTGCCGAGCTACAACATGTGCCAAGCATTCCTATGAACTTTAAGGAAATTGTGACAAAGATGTGACAAATTGTCTTACCGACTGGATGGGATGAAATTGTCATACATATTTTCAATACTAGAAGGGGTTTTGACTACAAAGTTTGAAAATAACAAATTATGTTTAATATTTTCACCCTTTTTAATACCTTTTATGAAAAATATAAAAGACCTCAAAGCATTATACTTTATTCTGAGATCTAAGGTACTTACCCTCAAGTTTTTCACTAGGCCTACTAGACCTAATTGGGCAATTTTACAAAGGAAGTACTCTGATTCTGCAATCTAGATTCCTCTCTCCTATACACATATCTAGAATAGGTTTAAAAAATTCAAATTCTAAGCCCTTAAGCCTTTGTTCCACCCCAAAGTTGTCCATCCCTTCGATCTTCTTGACTATGAATAGGTAGCCACATGGGGATGTCTACCTAGATTTATTCAAAACTCGTCATGGTGCCCTTCTTCCTACAAATAACTTCCAAAATCCTATAATACACATGAAAAAGTCTCATCTCACCCAAATTTATATTTTTATAATGGTGGCAAGATGAGAAATCAACATTTGTCTATGAAACCCTAGGTTACTAAGGGTTTGGGACCCCTGCTGACAAAAAATTGGATATCTCACTCAAAAAAAAACCTTAGGAGCCCAAACCAGTTGAAAATGAAAGATAATTCAAATATTAAAATTTTCCAATAGTTCTCATGCTCCCATTTGTTCATACAAAATTGCACACTTTCATAAACTTTCAAAATGTAAGGAAAAAACATTTTATTTTTATTGATTCAACGCACACTTTCAGAAACTCATAAAATGATAGGAAAAAATGTTTTATTTTTACTAATTCAATCCAAAAATTACATCTCCCTCTCTTCTATTTTAGACTCAACCATATGGGATACTTTTGAGATATTTCCCAACATCCACAACTGATCTTCAAAGGTTGTGACCATTGGGGAGTTAGTTGCAATGATTTTGCAAAAGTTGCATAATTGACAACTTTGCATTGAAAACATTTTGTGCAATTTTGCACTTTTTGATTTCAATGAGAAACTCGACTAATTCCTAACATGTTTGGGGTTCTATATGAACCTAAAGACATTAAGCCATCAACATAGACTCTAACATAGCCTTACTAACATCTAAGTGATCCTTTGACCAACTTTGACCAAGAGGTTTATAAAAACACCTACTTGGCAAAGGTTCTTTTAAATTAGATCTCAATATTATGTTTGAGTCCCATAGAATTGTTGGAATTATTGGAATGATGAACTGAGAGGGGAGGGGTGAATCAGTACCTCTAAATTTTTTTATGTGGCTGGCCCATTAACCTTTGTGTCATTAGATTTGTATATTCCTATCTATTTGTTTATCTTTCTTTATGTATGTGAAATCATAATATAAGTTCTATTCATGTGTAAACATTCAAGAAACATACATGAAAGTAAATAACACATTACAAAAGATATGATATCACAGAAAACTCCTGTTAGGAAGTAAAAACTATGGTGGGGATGTCTACCCACAAAACTTCACTATCTCCAGATAAGAAGGGAGCTGGTTAAGGCTCACAATTTGATCACTTTTGATGATCTACCCTGTTAGAAGTATTATAGTGGAGACTTGTTAGGATCTACTTCATTTGAAGCTTTAACAACACCGTTAGGTGTGCACTCTGTTAAGATATTTATCAAAGAACTATTAAGTCCACCTTCTACAAAAGGATTTATGTTGTGATGCACTTGTTAGAATGCAACTACAATATAATGTTGATTTGATAGTATATGCAATCTCTAATTGCTGATAATAGATCCTGTAAAGCTTACAATGTATATGTAATCACCTTGAGTGATTTGAATAATACCTTGTCTCTGCTTGTCGATAGCCTTGTCTGTGTTCTTGATAACTGATATAATCTGTTTATGAACTTTGCATGAATTCTCTTCTTCTTAGATGCCCTCCATGGCTACACTCATTTTTCAACTAATTACATATTACAAATGATTGAACATCTATTTATACTAGTTTCTTGGTCTATTCTTGATTCACGCTTTTCAAATTAAATCTAGATCCAAGGTTTACAACTTGACCTTGATCTTTAGTTAGTTATGTTTTAGATCTGTTAGGATGCTTCAAAAAATTTGCAATATGCTTGCTTGACCCTCAAGTAAAGTTTTAAAACAAATAAAAAATCGAGAAATAGAATTACAATGTTTTATCTGATGTGTAAAGTCAGATCCACTTTTGGGGGGTTCTATAACTAATTGTCAGTTCTGATGGTCGGGCTACTCTGTCAGTCTGTCAGTTTTCTTTCATTCTTTGCTCTGTCAAATTTTTTCTCCGTCGGTGTCCCTTCATTGAACTATTTGTCGGGTTCCTGCCTTTTCTGCTCTGTGAGCGATGTTCACAAAATTGTATTGTCAATTATGCCTATATGCTTTATCGTCGATTGAACTCTTATCAGTGTTCATCGAGCAATTCTATACTTAGAATTTTCATGATAGACATTGTCATCTCATCGAGTATGCTTGTTGTCCGTCGGTTATGCCTATACTGATGACCTTTATCATGTTTTTCACTCTAAGTATATTAATGGAAAAAATTAATGTCATCAATCTCCCCCTTTGACATTAGTATCAAAAAATGATATGTGCAACATACTTGATGTATTAGTATGTACACCTGTGTATACATCTTCCTTAGTCATGAAATGACTCCCCCTATGCATATGCCGGTAAGTGTAAGTTTATGTACATGTAATTGACTTCTCCTTTTTGTTTCCTTTTTCTAATATATTGTACATATCTATCCTTGGTGTACATACATTATACATATCCTTATCTCCAAGTAGTATATTGTACATATGTACTATACATTCCCCCTTTTTTGATAATGAGGGAAAAGGTACTTACAACTTGTCAAAAATGTGAGAGTGTGAGGCTTTGATTTCCTCCATCATCTTCTCCCATTTCTCCTTCAAATTTTCAAGAGCCATGTGCTCAAGTGATATCCTTACATGCATGTTATAGATGTTGTCTACTACAGACATCTCCGAGGTTGAGATCAGATTTCTTGCATCTATTATGTGTTGTTGCAGAGTGGTGAGGTTTGGAAAAATGTGAGCCTATAGCTCGGTAACCTCATTTCTGAACCATGTCTCTGCATCCCATATTTCTTGTCTCAATCAGTTTACCTCTGTGATCTTGTCATGATGCAACTTTATTGTGTTTTCATCAGAGGTTAAAATTAGTTCACTAGCTATCAGATCTGAATCTAGTTGGGACAACTTTTTACTATTTTCTCTTGTAAAATTTCTAGTGTGCACAATTTCTAAACTAAGGTAACAACTTTAGAAATCATAGGTTCTAATTGAATTGCTAATTCAGGGAGCTTTACCTTGTTCTCTGCCACTTCTTGGTTGATCTTCTCAACTAATTTGTGTTGATATTTCATCTTTGCCTATTCTTCCATTGCCTTCTCTACATTTACATTTTGATTGGTGATGGCATCGGTAAGAACTGCAATTTGCTCCATGACTGATATGCCATCTTCAACTTTTTTATCAGGAACAAGTTGATGTAGTATTTCCCTAGCTTTATCAAGTGCTTGGGCTTCCCTGTGTGCCTTTTTCATTTTCTCATGTATAGCTTTTCTTTGGCATATCACTCCAAACTTTTGAAGTGCTTCAGTATCTAAAGTAGATACATCCCACTTGGGTATCTCAATTACCTCATCAAGTGTTACAACCAAGATATCTTTCTTCATTACCTTCTTCTTTTTCTTCTTTGGATGGGAAATAGATTGGTGAACTACCATCTATAGACCTTGAGATTGGATCAATTTGGTAGGTGAAGGTCGAGAAGATGAAGCATCTTGTTGCTTCTGTTCAGAGTCCACCTGTTGGTTTTATGAATATGTCTCTTCATTGGCCTTGGGTGTATCAACAGATTTATCTTCCTTTTCTTTCATGTTCTCATCTTTCTTAACTTCATCACTTTTTTCTTTCTTTTCATCCTTTCTCAATGTTTCATCTGTTTTAGTATCTTTTCCTTTGTCTTTTTCAGTAGAAATCTTTTGTTGATTGTCGTTCGTATCCTTCATCTCTGTATCTATATATTTTTGAGTGTCTGATGCATCTTTATTTTCATCATTACCCGTGTCCTTGGGTATATCATCATCTTTCTTAGATGATTTTTCCTAACTTTATTCAATATCAATATCTTGTATCAAAATTTTCATATTGATTGGTGTATTGACCTCTGCAGTGCTAGTAGGTGTATCCTATCCGTCAGTATTACCCTGTGTAATATTGATATCTTCATCTTTTTGCACCTCTTGTGTAGGGTCTTTTCCTATAGTGTCAATGATGATGTTATCCAACCATGTTTCATCATTGATATTGTCAGTTATGTTACCTTTTATTGTCAATTCTTCTTTGGTGACCTCTTCTTCATTATTCAAGTCAGCATGAATTGGACTTGGTGGAATTTGGCTTTCCTCACTCTGATTTTTTTCAAGAGTAGTGTCGGGCCATACCTCATCTACAACTTTAGTATGTTTATTTCCGGTTGCCTCACTCTCTTCTTTGTCCAATTCCATTGATGAGTCATCTTTTCAATCCTTAATGATGATGTGTTCCTTCTCCAGGCTAGCTTCCTTAATGGGTTTGTTAAGTATCTTGCTCCACTTTTTAATGTTGTCTTGATCAAGCTCAATTAGCTTCCCTTTGAGAAATTTATATTCTCTCATTTTGGGTGAGAACTCATTTTCATACATTTTCATCATTTCACTTATCTCTTCCTTCTTTGAATCAAAAGGCATAAGAGTAACAAGTACTCTTTCTCTTATTTATTATCCCTGATGTAGTGCAAATGTCCATCTTGCAGATAATCTTACTGATAGTTCCTTGGGAACATCATATTCTAAGAATTGTAGTGGAACATAATGATGTTTGCACATTTTAGCTATAATAGCGTCTTCTATCTTGTTTTGATCCTTTGGATCAAATTTTAACCATTTCCTAATGTTAGGATCAGAAATAGATGGTGATTCTAAAATGTTCGTACATGTTTCATCAATGGTTTTGGGAACCAAGGGTTCTTTTTCCTTTTGTATTTCTATGTCAGCTTCATCCATAGCTGAGTCTAGATCCTCTTTTGTTTTGACCCATTTCCTCCTTTTGGTCTATTTCTCCTTTGGTGAGACTAGTTTTCTCTTGTAGGTTCTCACTTTACCTTTCTTAAGTGGTGAAGGAGTTGGTTCCTTTGTAGTTTTGCTTCTTGTTCTTGAAGCAACTATTGTTCTTGATTTCTTAGGTGGAGGTGGAGGTGGTGAATCTGACTGTGTGCCCTCTGAGTCATTCTTCTCTGTATCTTCACTGATAGGTGACTGGCCCTCAGTTTGTTCCTCCCGTCCTTCTATTTCCTCTTCACCTTCTTCATAAACTGAAAATTTATTGGTTAAGTTTTTAACCATTTTGTTCTTCTTGTTAATAATTTTCTTGACAGCAAGATCTGTCTTGATCTTTGGTTTGGCTTCTTGATAAGTGCCAAATCTTCCTTATTTGTTGTCCACTGGTTCATTCAATAGTGCCTTGATACACTTAGTAGCTTGTCCTCTTTTAATCTCATATTCTAATTGTGATAGCCAGGATTTCCTAGGTACTACTGGTTTGATATAGGTAAAATCAGTATCTACCATAAAATATATGTCCTCTTTGTGTTCTTCTATCAAAATTTCAGGTATCCTAGTTCTTGCTTGCATATTTTCTTTAAATCCTTTGAAATACTCATTCATTAGGTCATCAAAGTCTATTCCTAATGACTCTATATGCTCACATATTTGTATGGTGAGTAGTTCTCTTATGTCCCATACAACTTTGCCTATGGAAGGAAAGTATTCTTCAAAGTAAAAGAATATGCACATAATGAGGGAACCAAACTTACAAGTGTTTGTCCTTGAAGATCTTATGGTGTTCATGTTCTCCTCAAGTTGATTCAACAAAATCTCTACAAGATCCATCTTCTTTCCTTGTTTGATGATCTTGTAAGCTATGCTCATAGCAGTGCTTGCTATGTTGTTCATTCTGCTGGCCTGAAATATTTTGTATCCTACCACACATGCACCAAACTTGAGTTCCTCATCGGTGATAGTGCTGACCTTGACACCTCTCTTTTCTGATTTTACACCAGTTAGCTTTTCCAGTTCCTTCAAGGATGGGTGCTTGTGAGCTTGTGGCTTGTTGGTTGTGGTATATCCAATAACTGCATGAATAACATCTTTTGTTATTTGTTTTGGCTCATTTAGCCATAATGTCTGGTTATGCATTCTGCTAAGAACTATCTGTATCCATTCAGTTTTAAAAACCCTGGGAAAGTGTAATGTATTCGTGAGACCTTTCACTTCCATATGCTTGTGCTCTTCTTTCAAGTTTCCAACTTCATCACATAGTGCCTTATAGGTATTGTCTAGGTCCATATCTCCTAATTCTGAGATCTTGAAATGTATATAGGACCTTATGTCCTCTACCAGCAAAACCCTAGGTGGGATTCTGGAGAATTCTTTGGAATCATCAGGTTGTGATGTGATTTCTGGGTGGAACTTGTAATTAGGTTCAACACAAGTGTTGTTGCTGATAAGATTGATTGTTTTCTTCTTATCCTCTTTCAATTTTTCAATTCTTGAAGTAGATGCCATCGTATTTTATATTTTAGGGCTTCCTATAAATAAATAGTGATATCGGTAATTTTAGGTACTTAGTTAATCTCTGTGATCACTCGTGAATCCTTTGAGTTGTGTTAAAATCTTTTTGAGGTCGCACTTCAATCTTCTCTTCAATCACTCTGATTAGCTCTGCTTGGTTGCTTGAAAACCATGGGTGTGAAATGAGTTCTTCCATCGTGCTTTTATAACTTTTGTGCCCTAAGTTGTCATTAATGCCCAACAACTCGTTGGTATACAAAGATTGAGTTCTTTGGTTGAGCCATAAATAACATCTTTGGTGTAGGCACAAAGTGTCGGGGTTGCTAGCAGCTTTGGTGACTTCACCGATGATTGTCAGTAAAATGGGGACGACAACTTCTGTCGGCTCAAGGATCATTGATATCCGTGGGTTTACACTTAGCAACTTGGATTTTGTGTAATAACTAATACATTTTGGCAAGTAATGTCAAATTTTCTGTGTATTTTCACCGATGCTAATTTGTACCCATTAACCGATGGTTGTTTTTCAAGTAATATTACAAGTAACAATATAGTGCATTCTTCAATAATGCTAATTTATCTATGTGATCAATGTGATGGAACTGATGCATAATATAACTTGTCATAATGCAGTTCCATACTTACTTGTGCAACTTAGTTGGAAATGGTGATGCCACCAGATCCATTGGATGGGGCATCATCATTTGCATTGCTTGTTCCAGCACCTTCAGTCTTTGTAGCTTTTACCCACATCTTGTTTCTCATCTTTTTGATGTCATCAATGGTGTTTCCATTAGGATAAGTGCTTGTTTCTATCAGTCGGTCTTTGCAATCTTTTATCACATGTCCAACTTTATGACAATGTAAACATGCCATACCTGGATTGAACCATCCTCTTGGTCTTCTAGTCCATTTTCTCATACAGTTGGAAGATATATGATCAAACCTTCCACATGCTGTGCAATTTACCCATGTGTTATAGTCCCAAACATATGAGTTATCGACTCTTGCCAGTTTGTAGCCATTATCAAGTTATTTTGGTGTCCATGCCTTCTTGTTCTTTTTCCAGCACTCCTGATGTGTGTCCATTTATTTTTCAGGTAGGACAATATTTTTCCATGTAGGTTTCCTTCTTTGGATTTTTCACCTTGGATCTGCATTCAAATGCCTTGTGTCCTTTCTTGTGACATTTATAACAATTACCAATGAAATTAGATTGTGATTGAGGTATACCTTTCAATTTGTTTCTGCAAATGTTTGAGGTGTGGCCTAGTTTTCCACAGTGATTGCATGACAACTTCTTGGTTCTTCGAGTTGCATAAACATTCCTTTGATCTGATTGATTAGATGATTCTTCATTGTCGGTGTACCCTATTCTTGTGTCGTTTCTGACTCTTCTTTGTCCGTCAAGGAAATCATCCATTCTTTTATTGCTATCTTCAGCTTTCTTGATTAATTCATTGTGCTAATTCTGAATTCTGATTTCATGCTTTAGCTTCTCATTCTCTTCCCTTAGCTCACCGATGATCTGTATTCTTTCAATGAGTTCAGTATTTAATCTATTTTCCTCTTGACTCATAAGAATAATCTGATTAATAATCTCATGGTGATGATCAGTAAGTCTTTGAATCTCTGATTCTTTTTCTTGTAGCTTCTCTATAATTTTCCTCCTATCATCAATAGCCAATGTTCTTTCTGATTTAGCTTTTCTTGAATCATTCATGAAATCAATCATTTTTACCGTCTGAGTCTCTTGACCTATTTTTAGCATTTTTATTTTCTCAGTCAGATGTAGATTAACTTCTTGTAGTCTTGTGATCTCTTCTATTGATGTGTATGATGCTTTGCTTGTAGCGGATTCAACTGAGTTAAAGTAATCTGGGATCTCCTCTTCTTGATAATCTTTCTCATTAAGCCTAGTTGCCATAATCTTTCTTTCATCAAGAAACTTTCTCATGCTTACTCTCGCCTCTTTATACTACTCATAGTAAATCTGAATTTGTAACTGCTCATTCTCAATAGTATTGTCTAGTCTATATTTTTCCATTGTATTGATCTTTTCTCTTAAGTCTTTAAGATTTTCAAGAAAGAGACGTAGCTCTAATACCAATTGTTGGAATTATTGGAATGATGTACTAAGAGGGGAGGGGTGAATCAGTACCTCTAAAACTTTTTATGTGATTGGCCCATTAACCTTTGTGTCATCAGATTTGTATATTCCTATCTATCTATTTATCTTTCTTTATGTATGTGAAATCATAATATAAGTTCTATGCATGTGTAAACATTCAAGAAACATACATGAAAGTAAAGAACACATTACACAAGATATGATATCACTGAAAACTCCTGTTAGGAAGTAAAAACTGTGGTGGGGATGTCTACCCATAAAACTTCAATATCTGCAGATAAGAAGGGAGCTGGTTAAGGCTTACAATTTGATCACTTTTGATGATCTACCCTGTTAGGAGTATTATAGTGGAGACCTATTAGGATCTACTTTTCTTGAAGCTTTAGCAACACCGTTAGGTGTGCACTCTATTAAGAGATTTATCAAAGAGTTGTTAAGTCCACCTTCTACAAAAGGATTTCTGTTGTGATTCACTTGTTAGAATGAAACTATAATATAAATGTTGATCTGATAGTATATGCAATCTCTAATTGCTGATAATAGATCCTGTAAATCTTACAATGTATATGTAATCACCTTGAGTGATTTGAATAATACCTTGTCTCTGCTCATCGGTAGCCTTGTCTGTGTTCTTGATAACTAATATAATCTATTTCTAAAATTTGCATGAATTCTCTTCTGCTTAGATGCTCTCCATGGCTACAATCATTTTTCAACTAATTATGTATTACAAATGATTGAACATCTATTTATACTATATTTTTGGTCTATTCTTTATTCACGCTTTTCAAATTAACTCTAGATCCAAGGTTTACAACTTGACCTTGATCTTCAGTTAGTTATGTTTTAGATCCATTAGGATGCTTTAAAACATTTACAATATTCTTTCTTGACCCTCAAGTAAAGTTTTAAAACAAATAAAAATTCTATAAATAGAATTACAATGTTTTATCTGACGTGTAAAGTCAGATCCACTTTTTGCGGGTTCTATAATTGACTGTCGGTTCTGACGGTCGGGTTGCTCTGTCAGTTTGTCAGTTTTCTTTCATTATTTTCTCTATCAATTTTCTGCTCTGTCGATGTCCCTTCATTGAAATTTTCATCGGGTTCCTTCCTTTTCTTCTCTGTCAGCGATGTTCACAAAACTATATCGTTGGTTATGCCTATATGCTTTGTCATTGGTTGAACTCTTTTTAGTGTTCGTCGGGCAATTCTATACTTAGCATTTTCATGATAGACATTGTCATCTCATTGGGTATGCTTGTTTTCCATCATTTATGCCTATACCAATGACCTTTATCATTTTTTTCACTCTAAGTATACTAATGGCAAAACTTAATTTCATCAAGATTTTACTTATTGATCACCAATGTCCTAGGAGAGATAGACATCCCAGGAGGATCTATATTTTCATCATGTTGTTAAGGTGCTCCTACACCATACTCTCCTAAATTATTAGAGCTCAATTTCCTACTTGATTGGAGTTGGTCCAATGAAGACCTATGCTTCTCTATTTCCTGCTTTGTCATCCATGTTGCATCAATACTAGGGAGTCCTTTCCACTTGACAAGATACTGGAGGTATGTGTTGTTTCTGGTCTTCTTCAGCACCTTGGTTTCTAGAATCTTGTCCAATTGTATGGGCTGGATAAGAGGAAATTCCTTATCCAAATCATCATCATGATTATTTGGATCATTCGAGCTTTGTTTTATACCTGCAACACCAGCATGAACTTTGAAAGGAGTACATCACAAACAATAAATATAGGAGATATTGCAAGTGTAGGGGGTAGAGTAATCTCATAAGCATTTTCATCAAATTTATGTAGGAAAGTGCATGGTCCCACTCTCTTCATATGGAGCTTGTTGTATCTACCCTTTGGCAACCTTTATTTTCTTAAGTATTCCCATGCTTGGTCACCAATTTGAAGATGTGCAGGTCTTCGTTTCTATCTGAAGATTCTTTGTATTTGGAAGTGGTTTGTTGAAGAGTATCTTTCACTTCTTCTTGGATCTGTTTGATCCAATGTGATAACACTACACCCTGAGCACTGATCTTGGGATCATCATGGAGGTTTCTGAGTTTCAAAAATCCTTTTCGGTGCATACCATAGACAATCTGAAATGAATTTTTCCCTATTAATCTGTTGACAGAGTCATTAAAGGAATATTTAGCCAGTGGGAGTATCATATCCCAATTTTGTGCATGCTACTTTGTTAAACATCTTAGGAGGTTCCCAAGGGATCTATTGACCACTTCAGTTTTTCCATCTATTTAGGGGTTATAAGTAGAAGAGAATTGAAAATTTGTTCCTAAATTCTTCCATAATGTCCTCCAAAAGTGTCCTTGAAATCTAGTATCTCTGTCTGAAACTATTGACTGTGGTAATCCATGGATTCTTACTATTTCCTTAAAGAATAAATGTGCAATATGGGATGCATCACAGGTGATTTTGCATGGGATGAAATGTGCCATATTTCTGAACCTGTCTACAACCACAAAATTTTTATCATAAACCTATTTTGTTCTTGGAAGACCCATAACAAAATTCATTGAAATGGCTTCCCAAGGTCTAGATGGAATTGGTAAGGGTTGGTAGATTCCTTGGTTTGTTGATATACCCTTTGATTTTTGACATATGACACATATTTCTACAAATTTTTTGATGTCATTCTGTATCTTGGGCCAAAAATAATTTCTTATCACATATTCAAGTGTTTTATCTAAGCCAAAATGTCCAGTCATGCCACCACAATGTTTATCCTTTATGATATTGTCTCTCATAGAGAATCTAGGAATACAAAGTTATCCTCCTTTAAATAATAATCCATTTTGAATTAAAAATTTTGAGAAATCAGTATCCAATATTTGTCCTCAAGTTTTGTGCATACCTCATATATTTTATCAAGATCTAGATCACCTACATACAAGTCCTTTAGAGCATTGATACCTATGCTTTGAATTTGAATTTATTGGACCAATCCTATTATTCTTCTTAGGGCATCAACCACTTTATTAGAGATTCCTTTCTTATTCTTAACTGAAAATGAATAAGCTTGAAGCTGCTCAATCCATTTGATATGTTTGACACTCAACTTATCTTGGGTATTCAAGTAACTTAATGCATGATTATCAGTATACACAACAAATTATTTAGGTAATAAGTAGTGCCTCCATTTTTTTAAATCCTTAACCATTGCATATGGTTCTAGGTCATAGGTAGAATACCTTTTCTTTGCATCATTCAACTTCTCTGAGAAAAATTCCACTGGTCTACCATCCTGACTGAGAGCTACTCCAACTGCAAGATTACTTGCATATGTTTCAACTGTAAAAACTTTGTGAAAATCAGGAAGGATGAGTATAGGGTATTGGGCTACCCTGGATTTCAAATACTCAAAAGCATCATTTTCTTCCTTTTTCCAAACAATCTTGATCTTCTTTACACCTTTAATTGTATCTAACATAGGTGCACACACATGACTGAAACTTTTAATGAATTTCCTATAAAAGGTTGCAAGACCATGAAAACTCCTTACATCACCTTGGTTTTTAGGAGGTGACCAATTGATGATTGCATCTACCTTTGAAGGATCCATCTTTAGTGTGCCCTTGGAGATCACAAAACCCAAAAATATTAGCTCTTCCCGCATAAAGACACTTTTTTCCAGATTTATCATTAATTTATTTTAACGCAATATTTTTAGGACTAACTCCAAGTATCTTAGGTGTTCTTCTTAGCTGCTGCTATATATTAAGATGTCATCTAGATAGACTTCAAGAAATTTTCCACTGTAGTCTTGGAATATCTCATTCATTAATCTCATGAAGTTTAATGTGGCATTACTCAACCCAAATGGAATAACAATCCACTCATATAACCCTTCTTTTATTTTGAATGTCTTTTTCCATTCATCTCTTGACTTGATTATGATTTGATGGTATCTCGACTTCAAGTCAACCTTGGAAAAGTAGCAAGCATTACCTAATTTATCCAATAGGTCATCTACTCTTGGAATAGGAAATCTATATTTTATAGTGATTATATTTATGACTCTTCTATTAGTGCATAATCCCCACTTTCCATCCTTTTTAGGTGCTAAACAGATGGTACGACACAAGGGCTCATGCTCTTTTGTATAAAAATCTTATCTAACAATTCATGCACTTGTTTTGATATCTCTTCATTCTATGAAGAAGTCATCTTATATGAGGCCTTATTAGGTAAAGATGCTCCTATTATGAAGTCATTTTGATGACTTATATCCCTTAAGGGTGGGAGGGATGAGGGTAATTCTTTTTCTACCACATCTTGGTAAATATCTAGCAGATTATGTACCTCTTTTGGTACTGGTTTGTTCTCCTTTGGAACTTCCTAATCTTTAGGTTTTAAGACTAAATCATAACCCCCTTCTTTAGACTCTTCTATGGTTTTAACCATTTCCTTTTCCCCAATGACTATCACAATGGGTTATTTTTCTAGTTTTGGGTCTGGTAGAGGCTTCATGGAGTAAGTGTTTTTTCTTCCACTATGTGTGGCATCCACATCATACTTCCATGGTCTACCTTAGAGTAGGTGAGATGCATCCATTTCAACTATGTCACATAAGACTTTGTCTTTATAATCTGCTACTGATAAATCAACCCAATTTTGTTCTTTCACCAAAGTTTGCTGACCCTTAGTAAGCCATGAAACATTATATGGACAGGAATGAGGAAATCCTTGTAACTTTAAATTTAGCACCATTTCATTAGACACTAAATTTTTTGTTGAACCAGTCAATGAGTAATTTACATACCTTTCCTTAGCATTTACAACTGGTCCTAAATAAGGTCTTTCTTTATGGAGGTTCTTGGACTTGAGGAGTCTACACCAAGGCTTGTCTCATCATAAAACATGTACCTTCTTCAGGTCCTAGTTCTTTGGATTGGATATCCTCTTGAACTAACTGTGTTCTCCTTTCTCCTTGTGGATTTTGTCCTCCTCTTTTAGGGCATCTAGTACCACGATGTCCCAACTAATTGCAATGAAAATAATTCAATGGTCCATTGTTTCTTCCTCCAGATATTCCTCTTCCGAATGGTCTCCTTCCTCTATAGTTGCCTCTAGAGATTGACTCCCCTTATTCCTTATCTTCTTTTGTTTGTTCTTCAAAAGGTCTTGGGAACTTTACTCTTCCAAATGAGTTTTCTCTGCCCCTGAAATTTTTTTTATTGTTACTGTTCTTCCCTCTATTGTTTTTCTCTTGTCTTCTCCTCAATTTACCTTCCAATTTCAATGCTAATTGGTAGTATTTGTGTACTATCTCTAGGGTGTGTAGAATTAAGTCTTATTGGATTGGGAACTTCAATCCATTGATATATCTTGCCAATTTTTCATCTTATGAGTCCTTTGTGCTAGCCTTCATACATAATTTCTGAAACTCTTCAGTGTATGTGCTCCCATCCATGTCTTTCTATCTGAGATTTTTCTTCTTCCTATGGAGTTTTACCCCATAGACTTTAGGGACATATGTTTCCCTAACCAATGTAACCATCTTGTTCTATATCAATACCATACTCTTACCACTCTTCACCTTTTTAGTCTGGATGAAGTTCCACCAAGTTAGGACTCCTCCCTTTAACTTGGTTTTTGCAATCTTGACCCTCTAAAGTTATGGTATATCTTCACATTTGAAGAAAATTGTCAAGGACTCTATCCAATCCATGGCTAGGTCAGGGTCCATTTTCCCATAGATAATAGGCAAGTATATCTTTCCATCCATGGTCCTTCTTTCCATGGATTTAAGATCATTCAAGAGGGGTCTCTGGTCTACAAGAACCTCTTCTTCTTCCTTCTCAGGGGCTTCTTCTTCATCCCCTTCTTCATCATTTCCAGAGTGTCTATTCATCCTCTTGTCTATTATGCCATTGATTCTTCCCAACTCTTCTCTTAAGGCTTGATTATCAGCCCTCAGTTCCCTGTTGTCAACCATTTGTTTCCTGACTAATTTGGCTAACTCTATGTTAGTGATTTTCAAATTGGTTTCTCCATCTCCTTCTGACATTTTTTTCTTTCTCCTTAAGATTCCTCCTAAAATATGACACCACTTGATGTAGAGCCCTTTCCTGATTAGTGATTATTCCAAAAGCTTGGAATCTTTACCCTTGTGGTAGTTACAACTACTCATATAAAACCCCTCCTAGGCTTTTTCTAACAAAGGGTATAAAGGAAACAATCAAGGTTGCACACCTTTGAGTTCCTTATAAGAATTTCTACAACCTTCCAACCTTCTCATAATCACTTGCCTTAAACACTTAGCAAGTTTTTTGAACCAATCTCAATGCAAATTTGGTTCATTGATTTGACACCTTAATTAAGGGTTGAGTAAGTGTTGAGTCGTAGTATGTGCCGAGCTGTAGTATGTGTCAAGCATTCTTGTGCACTTTAGGGCAATTGTGCCAAAGATGTGACAAACTATCTTACCAAATGGATGGGGTGAAACTGTCATAGATATTATAAATTTGGATCCTAACAAACATGATCCAATAGCCCAAGTGTTCCTACTAGGATTCTAGAGGGTAGTTTCTTCTTTAAGGGATCCTGAAGCTTGTATTCCTAACCAGAAGGGGTTTTGACTATAAATTTTGACAAGCACAACTTATGTTTTCTATTTTCACTCATTTTAATACTCTTTATGAGAAACATAAAAGACCCCTAAGCATCAGACTTGATTCTGAGATCTAAGGTACTTACCCTCAAGTTTTTCACTAGGCCTAGTAGACCTAATTGGGAAATTTTACAAATGCATTGCTTTGATTCTGCAATCCAAATTCCTCTCACCTATACACATATTTATGATAGGTTTAAAAAATTCCAATTCCAAGCCCTTAAGCCTTGGTTCCACCCCAAAGTGTTCTAGCCCTTCGATCTTCTTGACTGTGCATAGGTAGCCACATGGGGATGTCTACCTAGATTTATTCAAAAATCATCATGGAACCCTTCTTCTTGCAAATCACTTCCAAAATACTATAATACACATGCCAAAGTATCATCTCACCCAAATTTAGATTTTTATGATGGTGGAAAGATGAGAAATCGACATTTCTCTATGAAACCCTAGGTTACTAAGGGTTTGGGAACCCTACTGACATAAAATTGGATATCTCAGTCAAAACAAAACCTCAAGAGCCCAAACTAGTTGAAAATGAAATATAATTCAAATATTAAAAAATTTCAATTGATCTCATGCTCCCATTCATCTATACAAAATTGTACACTTTTAGAAACTCGCAAAATGACATGAAAAAGCATTTTATTTTTATTGATTCAATCCAAAAATTACATCTCCCCCTCTTCTCTTTTAGACTTGACCATATGGGGTAATTTTGAGAGATTTACCAATGTCCACAACTTATTTTCAAAGATTGTGACTGTTGGGGAGTTAGTTACAATGATTTTGCAAAAGTTGCATAATTGAGAACTTTGCATTGACAACATTTTGTGTAGTTTTGTAGTTTTTGCTTTCAATGAGAAACTCGACTAGTTCCTAACATGTTTGGGGTTCCATATGAACAAAAAGACATTAAAAAATAAACCTAGACTCTGAAATAGCCTAAATAACATCTAAGTGATCCTTTGACCAATTTTGACCAAGAGGTTTATAGAAACACCTACTTGACAAAGGGTCTTACAAAGTGGATCTCAATATTAGGTTTGAGTCCCACAGACTTCCTTATTGTTCACCAATATCCTAGGAGAAATATACATACCAAGAGTTGATATATTTTCATCATGTTTTTAAGGTTCTCCTTCACCAAACCCTTTGTCATTGTTGTCAAAGTGGGAGAGATTATATGATAAAATCCCTACTATTTTAGGGAGAGCTGTGTTGAGGATATTGAGAAGATTGTATTGAGAGAGTACTTTTGGGTTGATAGATTTTCCCATATGTTTCCATCAATGTCAAAGGGGGATATGTTTGGAATTGGTTTCTTATTTTTTTGTTAGCATTCATGTTTTGTCATTGATATCAACATATGTTTCTATGGAGGGAGATCAGACTGCTTATTACTGTCACTTGATGAATGATAGAAGTGTACAGGTACTATACTATTGATCCAGAGTGAGAGAAGATGGTGATATGTACGGGGATATGGTTTTATCTTTTGTATAAGGTCACATGGCTTAATATTGTATATTGGATGAGCTACAGATGTTTTAGTGAAGACTGGGTACTGGACGGTGACAGTGATCTTTGATAGAGTTATTCTCTATGTTTTGAGAATAAATTGTGTGCAACATGGATTCAGGTTATGTGAGATTAAGGGATGACATAAGACATGTTTAGGAAGGTTTTTTATGTTTCAAAGGTAATAGGACTCTTGGCGACATCATATATGGTGTGTGTTTTGGAGGAGACCTATTTGGGGCTGACTTTAGATATGAAGCGTGTATTATGGATTGCGAGCGCGGATTACGGATCTTATATTATATTTGATGGATTGTATTTTATGTTTACTTATTATAGGTACCATGTGTATCTTAGCAAGGGGTTATGTAATCATTTTTATATTAGGGAAGCCTAATTGGCTGACCTAATTGATTATTGTAATAGGGTATATAAGAGAGATCTTTTCTTGTTGGAAAGTGAGTGTGAAGAGTGAGCGAAGTGGAAATATATTTGTGGAAGCTACAAGCTTGTGTCTATTGGATGTAAAGCAAATGTTTTAATTATGTTACTTCATCAAAACTGACCAAGCAAAGATAGTTACTATCATTTAGTTCATTGTATTGTATATCTCATATACATTTTTATTTCGGATAGTAAGCCCTGAGGGTGGATTTAACCTTCTTTAGGTAGTGTGCCTAGACAGTGAGCCAATTGTTACTCTTGACTCCTAACAAGGTTTATCCTTTAACAGGGACTGTGTACTATAATGCATCAATAAGATCCTAACAGGGCTAAATATTTTAACAGGGGTACTAAACTCTCAATACACCATTTGTGGGTACTAATTCCCACCGGGCTTTAACCTTTAACAAGGTTTCCTCGACAACAAAGGATTGTGTTATGGTGTTGGAATTTACTATGCTATCATTTGGATTAATTTTTGATGTATAAAGTTTAATGTTTAATAATCTGTTTCACAACTGATTCACCCTCCTCTCAGTTTTTTTGGTGGACTGTTATTCCTAACAATATGGCTAATCTATTCAACACGTGAAATAAAATAAACAACAAACTAGACTTGTTGACTTTGACTCATTGCCTTCTAGTAGGTAGGAGTTTGGATTTTGATCTCAGATCATTACAAAATCTAGAACATAATGCTACTACAGAAGCTATTGCTAGTACTCTTTTAGATGTAGAGTATGTTGATATCAAAGAATTGGATACTGCTAATGAGATGTGGAAAAAGTTGAAAACCGTCTATGGTGGAGATCCACATGTGTAGAAGGAAAAGGTTGATTGTTTGAGAAGAAAGTATGATGATGTGAGGATGCAAGAAAATTAAAATATGTAGAAATAAAGTCAAAGAATCAAAGAAGTAGTTGTTTCTATCCAAGGTGATGGTGGTAATCTTTCTAAGGAGGATGTGGTGATAAAAATGTTGAGAACTTTATTGCCTCAGTATTCTATTAGGGTTTCATCTATACAAGAGCTCAGATCTCTAAAAACTTTTACTGTTACTCTTGATGCATTAATAGGCAAATTAACTAAATTTTAGTTAAGCAATTATGATAATAGTATGCCTAGAGTTTAAGTTGCTTTCAAGTCATCATTGACCCTTGCACGATATAGGAAAGGAAAGGAGATATCTAATAGTTCTTCAGCATGTTGTCCTAATGATTATGAATCTATCTTATCTAAAGAAAGAGAACTGGAGGAATTGGAAGCTTTATTTTCTAGAAGGATACCTAGAGGGGAAGGTAAATATAAGGTTAAGTTATCTTTGAAGTTATTTGCATGTAACAAAGTTGGAAATATTTCTTCTAGATGCCCTAACAATGATAGGAAGGAGAATCCAAGAAGATTCAAGGATAAAAACAATAAATTATGTTACTTAGATGAGGAAGGGTTTACCGATGAGGAATATGATGGAAGAAATGAAGAAGAAATTGTGTTTGTTGTAGTAAAGGAAGAACCTTCAGAAGAAGGTGAGAAAGATTTAGTTTCTAACATGAATCACAGTGGTAAATGGATAATTGACAGTGGGTATACTCATCATATGACCGGTGATAGAAGAAAATTCATCAATATGGATGAATGAGATGGAGGCTAGGTGAGATTTGGAAACGATGCTCCATGTCTAGTAAAAGGTAAATGATATATTGCTTTGAATGATAAATTTTTTTTTGATGATGTTTATGTTAAAATAACTGAGAGGGGGGGTGAATCAGTTAGCTCCCAATTATCCTACAGTCCTAAATTATCCTAGATGTATATAAAAACAATTTTAAACATATAAATTAACTTGTTGAAATGTATATTGTGATCTCAAACTTTTAGTCATATACTGAGTAGTAGTAAATCAATACTGTGATTACCAATCAAAGTAGATAAAGTAATGTGTAAAGAAAAATAACAATCCACAAAAATAATATACATTAACATAGATTTTTAACGTGGAAACCCTACTAAGGGAAAAACCACCTGGGATCGGTAACCCAAAATATTTCACTCTTCTGAAGTGAGCTCGGTTAAGAGCCAACCCTGTTAAAGGTTACAACATGAACATTGTTAAATGTTACCTGGTTAGATGACTTAAAACTAACAGTTCTCTCTTGACCAAGCATTCACTATAGGTTCAACAAGGAAACACTCATCATTCACTAGAATGTCATAATAAATGCTTTCACATCCTACTCGGTTAAGAAATTTATCTGTAATAATGGTTAAACTGATACAATAATAATCTGATTCAAATACAACTCTGCTTGTAGATTTTTAGATCTATGCTAAGTACATAATACCTCTGATCAATTTGTTCACTTCAGTTCATCTAACTCTTCATACTTTTTTCTTCTCGATTAATGCTCTTTCCTTTGTCACTCGGTGTTGTCTGCAGAAAATGCTTGGTTCTGTCTTTAACAAGTTTGATCAGTCATGCATGAAATTTGCATGTGTGTGCATCATAGCATCATGTATTAATAATGAATCTCTTGTCTCTTATATAGACATCATAACTCATTTAATTTCCATCCTTCATATTTTTCTGCTTAATCTCCATTGTTGGTTTTGCCTATTAAACCTTCCTCGGTAGTTGTGTTAAAAAAACATTTCAATCTTCGTTGTTTGATCTTCCTTGAATTCTCATAACCATTTGATCATCATTAAAAATCTTATAATTTACCTTAGAATCATTAATTTCCAGCTCATCATTCTAGTTAGTCTAAATTTGATTAAATTTCTTGGTCAATATCGTCTTGTGCCGGTGATCCCTAGCTCGATTATCACTATGCTCGGTATACACTGTATTTACTCAGTGTTCATTGTCTCTCGGTGTATACAAAACTCTTCAATTACTAACCACATAAACTTTATTTGTTCTAGATCTTCAATCCATAATAGATGTTTGTTACCATAATGATACTTAAATAAGTTGACATCAATGACAATACATTAACTGATAAATGTCTATCATCACACTTGTAACTCAGTTGGATATCAACAAAATGACGTCAAACATACAATCAGTTGTAGTTCATCATTTTAATGGGTTGATGGTCTAAGATAAAATTTGTTAAGTGTTTCTTAGTTGAATAAAAAAGGGTATAGATTGGAGTTAAATGGAGGTAGCTTTAGGATAATTGGGAAATCAGGAGAGTTGATTGCTACTGGTGAAAAAATAGAGGTAATTTGTTCCATCTAAATTCTACTATTAAGAGTTGTCTGATTGCTAAGGTATAAGATTGTTGGTTATGGCATAAGAGGTCTTGTCATGTAAATTTGGATAACCTGATCAAAGTTAGTAAGATGTTTTCCTAACCTAGTGAAACTAGACAATGTAATGTGTAAAGAATGTTAGCTTGGGAAGTTAACTAGTTCTAGTTTCACCAATAAAAATTATTCTTATGGAAGTATTTTAGATTTGGTTCATACCGATCTGTGTGGTCTAATGAGAACTCAGATTTACTATGGTGATATGTATTTTATGTTGTTTGTTAATGATTATTATAGAATGATGTGGGTTATATCTTTAAGGGATAAATTTGAATATTTTCACATGTTTAAGATCTATAAAGATAGAGTGGAGAAGGAGACAGGTAAGACCCTAAAATGTCTTAGATCTAACAGAGGAGGTGAGTTTACTTCACAATAATTTTCTACATATTGTGAAGAATAGGGAATTCAAAGACATATGTTAGCACCTAGATTACCTCAGCAAAATAGTATAGCTGAAAGAAGAAACATGTCTATCGTTGATTGTGCTAGGACATTAATGATTCGGAAGGATGTTGCACAAATTTTTTGGAGAGAAGTGGTAAGAACTTCTATTTACACATTGAACAAAGTTTAGTTGAAGAAAGGTACAAATAAAACTCCCTATGAGTTGTGGTATGATTGATCACCATGTGTAAGTTATTTGAAATTTTTTGGTAGTAGATGCTTCATAAATATGGATGAAAAAATAGAAAATTTTGACCCAAGGAGTGAAGAGGGGATATTCTTAGGATACTCCTAAAAGAGAAAAACCTACAAATGATTGAACAAGAGAACAAATAAGATAGTAGAAAGTATCAATGTAAGAATAGATGAATTTTTTGAGAAAAATGATGAATCTAGCAAGAAGGAACCTAAAGAATATCATGGGTTTGTTTATGTACAACTAGTGGAGCAAGATGCTGAAAGTAGAGATACACAAGTCAATAAAGAGGAACTAGTACCAGCGGTTGAAGAAAATACTAGAACTGAACCGATATTGCCAAAGTATATAAAGGTTAATCATTCCCCTGACCAAATTATTGGTGACAAAAATGTTGGTGTATAAACAAGAAGAAAGGCAAGAGAAGGGACTTGTTTGTCATATGAATTTGAACCTAAAAATTGAAAGATGACAATTGGGTGAAAGCTATGGAAGAAGAATTGGAGAAGATTGAGAAGAAAAATACCTAGACATTAGTGCCTAGACCAGTAGACAAGAAGGTGATTGGTACAAATTGGATTTTCAAAAACAAGATGAATGAGATAGGTGAAGTGGTAAGGAACAAGGAAAGATTTGTGTGGAAAGGATATGTGTTAGTAATAACTGAGAGGGGGGGGGTGAATCAGTGGCCTCAAAAATTTATCTTTTAATCTTTAACCACCAATCAATACAGCTCAGATTATTAAGTCCCTACAAGATGTATGCCATGAAATAATTCTAATAATTGACTATTTGTCAGTTTACCTTGTCTGTCCTTATTCTCCTTGATAACTGATAAGCAGTAAAACTATTTACCAATACTTAGTAAATATGCAGAGTATACCAATCAATCTAGAAATGCATATGTGAAATGTAAAACAATAAAGTAATAAACCATACACACATAAAACATGGATTTTAGCGTGGAAACCCTGTTAAGGGAAAAAACACTGGGACCGGTACCCCAAATTTTCACTCTTCTAAAGTGAGCCCTGTTAGGAGTGAGCCCTGTTAAGAGCCAACCATGTTAAAGGTTACAAACACACTGTTAAGTGTGACCTTGTTAGAGTATTTTATACATAGAGGTTGTCACTTAGTATCTGGCATCTATTTTTCTACCATCCTTGAATCAGCCTCCTTCTTAGAATATTAATAGGCTTTAGGCAAATCTTGCTACCATCCTTGAATCAACCTTCTTCTTAGGCTGTCAATAGGCTTTATGCAAATTCAATGCTACTTTCATGAATCAACCTTTTTGGCAATCTGTTAGGATATACCTCAATTATAGAAGATGGTTAAGTCCTGCTCTGTTAAGAGACTTGATGCTTTAATGGTTAAACTGAAACATTATGACCTGTTTCTAATGCAAATTGAATTGTAGATTTTCAGATCTATTTAAGTACAATACCTCTCTGAACAATATATCAATTCAGTTCTTTGTGCTCCACACTTTCTACTCTGTGATGTTGTGCTTCACTATTTTTTGGTGTCTGTAGAACTCTTTAGCTCTCCTTCAGCTTGATTGATCAGGACTGTATGAAGTTATCCTTCACCAGTTTCTCTTCAGCATCCTCTTTCTATTCACTCCCCTTCCTTGTATGTGATTTCTTGTGATTGTGGAAATGAATTATGCTTGTCTCTTATATAGACATGATATTCCTTTATTCTTGATTCTTGATTCTTGGTGTGAAAAACAATCCAGCCAATCTGATTTATGACTTTAACTCTTGATTTATCTTATATTTATCTTCTTGCCAACTGTATAAATATTATTTAAATAAATTACTTAACTGTGGTTGAATAAAACAAATAAAACAACCAGTTAAGTCTATCTTTAAGCTCTGCCAGCTAGATATTTTGTCATTTTCTGAACTCTCTATTCTGTCGGTCAATTCTACAGTTAGTCATCAGTGACAACTGCCAGTTCCATCGGTGTAACTCCAGTTAGCTTCAAGATCTCCCTCCGTCAGGAATCATTGGATTTTTCTCATCGGGCAACTCTGTCTTCTGTTCATCAGGTATCACTATGGCTTTTTCTTTTCCTTTACCGATGGTGTGCAGTCCATCGGTGTTGTCTGTCACTTAGTGAATACTTGAATTTTATGCATTGCTAAAAGCATAATCTCTGTTCCATTGATTCTCTGAAGTCTTTGGCGTTATGTACATGACCATACAGATGATATTAAGTTGACATCAATGACAATACAAACCATTAACTGATTTAATGTCTTGCATCATCTTCAACTTAACATTATCAAACATTCAATCAGTTACATGTCATCAATCTCTCCCTTTGGC
>MU219943.1:89055-104541 GCA_018584345.1 Thuja plicata | reverse complement strand
GATACCAATTGTTAGTAATAAATAAGAGGGGGGGGGGGGTGAATCAATGGCCTCAAAAAATATCTTTTAATCTTTAACCACCAATCAATACACCTTAGATTATTAAGTCCCTACAAGATGTATTCCATGAAATAATTCTAATAATTGATTGTCTATCGGTTTACCTTGTCTGTCCTTATTCTCCTTGATAACTGATAAGAAGTAAAACTATTTACCAATACTTAGTAAATATGTACAGTATACCAATCAATCCAGAAATGCATATGTCAAATGTAAAACAATAAAGTAATAAACCATACACACATAACACATGGATTTTAATGTGGAAACCCTGTTAAGGGAAAAACCACTGGGACCGGTACCCCAAATTTTCACTCTTCTGAAGTGAGCCCTGTTAGGAGCCAACCCTGTTAAAGGTTACAAACACAGTGTTAAGTGTGACCTTGTTAGAGGATTTCATACATAGAGGTTGTCACTTAGTATCTAATATCTATTTTTCTACCATCCTTGAATCAGCCTCCTTCTTAGACTGTCAATAGGCTTTAGGAAAATCTTGGTACCATCCTTGAATCAACCTTCTTCTTAGGCTATCAATAGGATTTATGCAAATTCAATGCTACTTTCATGAATCAACCCTTTTGGCAATCTGTTAGGATATACCTCAATTATAGAAGACAGTTAAGTCCTGCTCTATTAAGAGACTTGATGCTTCAATGCTTAAACTGAAACATTATGACCTATTTCTAATGCAACTTGAATTGCACATTTTTAGATCTATTTAAGTACAATACCTCTCTGATCAATATATCAATTTAGTTCTTTGTGCTCCACACTTTTTTCTCTGTGATGTTGTGCTTCACTGTTCGTCGGTGTCTGCAGAATTCTTTAGCTCTTCTTCAACTTGATTGATCAGGACTATATGAAGTCATCCTTCACCAGTTTCTCTTCAGCATCCTCTTTCTATTCACTCCCCTTCCGTTTATGTGATTTCTTGTGATTGTGGAAAGGAATTATGCTTGTATCTTATATAGACATGATATTCCTTTATTCTTGATTCTTGATTCTTGATTCTTGGTGTGAAAAATAATCCAGCCAATCTGATTTATGGCTTGAAATCTTGATTTATCTTGTAGTTATCTTCTTTCCAACTGTATAAATATTCTTTAAATCAATTACTTAACTATGGTCGAATAAAACAAATAAAACAACCAGTCAAGTCTATCTTTAAGCTCTGCCAGCTAGATATTTTGTCATTTTCTGAACTCTATGTTCCATCAGTCAATTCTGCAGTTAGTTGTTGATGACAACTGCCAGTTCCGTCGATGTAACTCCAGTTAGCCTTGGGATCTCCATCCATTGGGCATCATTGGATTTTTATCATTGGGCAACTCTATCTTCTCTTTTCGGGTATCACTGTGACTTTTTCTTTGCCTTTACTGATGGTGTGCACTCCGTCGGTGTTGTCTGTCACTTAGTGAATACTTGACTTTTATGTATTGCTGAAAGCATAATCTCTGTTCCATTGATTCTCTGAATTATTTTTCATTATGTACATGACCATACAGATGATATTAATTTGACATCAATGACAATACAAACCATTAACTGATTTAATGTCTTGCATCATCTTCAACTTAACATAATCAAACATTCAATCAGTTACATGTCATCAATATGCACAAGAGGAAGGCCTAGACAATGGTGAAACATTTGCACATGTGGAAAGACTTGAAGGTGTAAGTATATCTCTTGCATATGATTCTTATAAAGGATTCAATGTATATCACATGGATGTTAAGTCATCTTTTCTTAATGGTGTTTTGGTAGAAGAGGTATATATTGAACAACCTGAAGGATTTTCTAATTTAGAAGGTAAGAAAATGGTGTGTAAATTATAGAAATCTTTGTATGGGTTGAAGAAATCACCTAGGGAATGGTATGAAAATTTGCATTCATATATGATTCAAATTGGTTTCATTAGGACAAGTGATAACTGTAATGTGTATTTTAAGATTTAGAAAGATGAAAGGTTGCTGATTGCCGAGATATTTGTAGATGATATCATTTTCTATGGCAATGAAGAGATCAGAAGATCATTTGCAGATGAGATGAGGAAAGAATTTGATATCTCTATCATCAATGAGATTAAATTATTCATTGGATTGTAGGTTGAATAGATGAAATATGGTATCTACATAAGTCATTCCAAATATGTAAGGGAAATATTGAAGACTTTTGGGTTAGAAAACTCAAAACTGGTTGGTACCCCTATGGTAACCAGTTGTAAACTATCAAAGGAAGATGAATCTAAAGAGGTGGATGAGACACTTTATAGGTCCATGATTTGTAAGCTACAATATGTAGTACATAGCAGACCAAACATAGCACAGGCAGTTGGATTAGTGGAAATAATTTATTCTAATCCTAAGGAATCTCATTTGGTTGCAATAAAGAGAATCTTCTGATATCTAAAGGGAAATGAATATTATGGTCTATGGTATGGACATAAAGGTGATTTCTCTTTAAAAGTGTTTACTAATGTTGATTAGCCAGGTAATGTTTATGATCAGAAGAGAAAAAGTGGAGGTGCATTTTTTCTTGGTGAAAGGCTTGATCTTGGACAATCAGGAAACAAAATTGTATCCTCAATCAACAGTTGAAGCTGAGTATGTTGTTGTAATTAATTATACATAGATAGTATGGCTCAAGAAGATTCTAGAAGGAATTCAGGAGAAGTTAAATGAACTGGTGGTTATCTATTGTGATAATACAAGTACTATTAACATTTCAAAGAACCCGATGATGCACTCTAAGACTAAGCATATAGCTATCAAATATCTTTTTCTTAGAGAACAGGTATAGGAAAAATAAGTGAGGTTGGAGAGTGTAGCAAATAAGGAGAAGGTTTTTGATATTTTCACTAAACCATTTCCTAAGGATTCATTTGAGTATCTAAGAGGTAGGTTGGGGGTTATTCCCCTACCTGAGTTGAATTAGAGGAAGATGCAGTTGCATCAATCCAAGTGTATTCACTGGATATATTTGTGTTGGGATTGATGTTGTGGGGCTACTTCTTAGGGGGAGTAGACTATTTAGTCATGTGATTTTTTTATTCAAGTTTATTAGAGAAGATATCAAGTTTTTTATGCCTTTGGCAACAACAAAGGGGGAGAATGTATGCTAAAGAGAAGAATGTGTGAATTTCAGTGAAAGGGGGAGTAATTGCAAAACAAGTCAAAGACATAAGTGGAAACATTTTTATGAATAAGGTATCATGTTGGAGTAAGGAAGAGAGTGTTGCATAGAGTGTTTCCATCGATTCAAAAGGGGGGAATTGTTGGCATATCTGATGCAATGATGGTAAGTGAGTTTTGGATATGTAATGATTAGATTTGATTATAGGATGATCAGATATTATGTTGTCAATGATGTCAATTATTGACTTTCTATTCTTAGTGTGTTTCCAAGCATAGTTGTGATGAATGAAGGACTTCAATGATTTTAAATGGTTTCTATATTTTGGGGATACTTATGTGTGTCTCTGGATGTCTAATGCGTGACTATTACTACTGAAGTGATCTTATGAGAAACTTGTGACCAGTAAATATATAACAATGCAACTGCTAGAACAATTAATGTTAGGTGATAGATTATTTGAATGTCTTTTCAAATATATGTTGTATCTTGTGACACAATCATGAGATATGGTGGTCAACAATATTATGATGCTATAGTTGCAACCACAACTAATTTGAGTGACCGAGGTTTAGGATAGGCGATCGGTGAGCAGAGACAGAGTTGTTATCAGGTTATAGTATTTGTGTTCTTGAGTGATAGGTGATAAATATTTGATTAGTGATTGGTGTTAATGTTGTGGTGGAATCCATTGAGTTAGTCACGAGCTGGTGATGTGTCTTCATGATTAGAGGTGATGATATGGCATTACATTTCTTGATTCTAGTGTATGGAGAAGACTCTTGAGGAAGCTTGTATTTTGTCAAAATGTGTTTGACTCCTTGAAAAAAAATTATATGTAAATTATTGTATTGTTAGAATTGTTTCTGTTAGAGGTGTTGGCATTCATGTTTTTTCATTGATGTCAACATATGTTTCAGTTGATGTCTCAGATAGGCTAGTTATCACTGGTACAGGGAAGACTGACAGAAGTGTACAAACATTGTATGGTTTTTTTGAGCATGCGAGCATGGATATGTATACATGGATGAGAAAGGATCTTATATCTAAGATTTTTTGGCTTGATATTACTGTTGGCATAAATTATGGTTGTTTTGGTGAAGACTGGTTACTGAACAGTGGCAGTTGATTGTGATAGAGTTGATCTCTGCATTTTGGAGATAACTTTGATGTGAGCATGAGTCATGACTTGCGAGCTTAAGGAATGGTAGAAGACATGTTGGTGAATGTTACTTGTTATTTTTGGGTCACTGTATTCTGGGTGATGTCAGCTGAAGTGTGTGATCTTGCAAAAATCTATTTGTTTCCGACTACAGAGGTGTAACTTTTTTAAAGGATGATGAGAGTGGATTATGGATCTTGAAGTATAATTGATGAATTGTAATTGTTGTTTACTTGTGTAAGCTACCGTGGGTATCTTATCAATGGTCTATATAATTGTTTGTGCATTGGGGAAGTCTTAACAGGATGACCTAATTATTTATTGTAAACTTGTATAAAGGAGAGTTTTTTTATGATATTGTATATGAGTGTAATGTGAAAGCTGGAAGCTTGTAATTGTGAATTCTATTGGATGTAAAGTAGAGATAGTGATGAAATTCATTGGAACTGTCTAATAAAATCAATTTTCTATTAGTTAGTTCACTGGGTATTATATTTGTCTATATATGTATTTAGATAGTGATTCCAAAAGGTGGATTTAACCTTGTTATTTGGGCAGTGAGCCTTGGAAGCGATCTTGTTATTTCTCTTGACTCCTAATAGGGTTTTTCCTTTAACATGGATTGTGTACTGTAATATAATAATCAGATCCTAAAAGGGTTAAATCTCCTAACATGGATACTATAATTTTAGTACATTATTCATGGGTGTTAATTCCCACCAGGGTTTTTCCCTTAATAGGTTTTCCTCAAAAACAATTTTTTGTGTTATGGTGTTTAATTTGATGTGTTCGAATTTGCATTGAGTAATTGGTTTATAAATTTTAAAGCTTAATTATTTTGCTCACAACTAATTGACCCCCTATCTCAATTGTGTTGGTGGACTATTATTGCTAACAATTGGTATCAGTGTTAAAAGTGTAGTTGCCATTGCACCAAAAGATTGACCTATCAATGTCTAATACAACCATTAGACTTATAGAATCCACATGAGGCAGTTAGTCCCTTGTCACAAATCCTAAGGGGATCACTGACCATATTTGCAACAATATCCCCCTTAGCGTTACCCAAGGGGATTCGAACCTGTGACCAATATCTGATACCACTTGTTATAAGTGTGGTTTTTGTTGCACCAAAATATTGACCTATCAATGCCTGATACAACCACTAGACTTATAGAATCCATAGGAGGCAGTTAGTCCCTTGTCACGAATCCTGAGGGGAGTGCTGACCATTTTTCCAACAATCACATCATGTGGTCCTTTGAGAGAAATATTAACAACTTGAGGTGATCCTGAAGATGGCGTTCTATAGGAAGGAGAGTCCAAAATTTGATCCTGAAAATTTTGATAGTTGGAAGAACAAGATGAGAACACACCTACTCTGCTTAGGGATTGACTATTGGATGATTACTAAGAAGGATGAGAAGATAAGGCCTGAAGATGAATTAGATAAAGTTGATGAAGATGAATAATATGTTCAGTTGTAATATGGTTTCAAGAGAAGCATTGATCAACACACTCTCTAAGGGTTAACTCACAGAGGTTAAAGACTTGGATTCTGCACACAAGATTTGGACAAGACTAGAGGCACTATATGAAGGAGATAATCTCACCAAGAAGGAAAAGTTGCAGAATTGGAAGAATAAAATGGAGAATTTAAGAATGGGAGATGATGAGAATGTTAGACCATATGTACAAAGGATTACAAAGGTTGTTACAGGGATTATAAACTCTGGAGGCACATATACTAAAGAAGAAGTGGTCGTAAATATTCTCATATATTTGACACCTGTTTAAAAAAATAAAGTGAAAGGGACAGAAGAGATCATACCTTTGATAGTGAACTTCAACAAAGAGGCATTGATTGCTAAGTTGACCACTTTGGAGGCCGCAAAGCTGGGGTATTCATTACCTAAGGTGAAATCTACATTCAAGGTGACTAAGAACAATGACAAAAATACTTTATCGAGTCTTGCGAGCACCAGCAGAGATAATGGGTATGAATAGCTTGGTGAGTATGCTAATGATTGGGAACATATAGTAGAAGAGTAAAAGAAACTAGATAAACTTCTGGCTTTGATCACAAGAAGAGAAAAGAGAGGTAAGGGTAAATTTGAAGGGAAGTTACCCTTGAAGTGTTTTTCATGTAATAAGATTTGTCATTTTGCATCTAGATTTCCTACAAGGGTTCCCAAGCATAAACCTAAGTTTCATAGACCAGATTATTCTAAAGATAATGAATGTTATTATGCTAGTGAAGGTGTGTCTGATGATGATGTTGTGGATTATGATGAAATTGGATTTATTTCTATTAAAGGTGATAAGCCTATTCATGAAGAAAGAGCCCTACTTTATCATGTTGAAAAGAAATCTGAATGGTTCATAGATAGTGGTTGTTCACATCATATGAATGGTGATAAAAGTAAGGTTATTCAGATAAATAAATATGATGGTGGTGTAGTCATATTTGGTGATAATACTCCAAAATTGATCATCAAAGTACGTTTGATTTCTCTTGATGGTAAAACTAATACTGATGATGTATTTCTTGTTGATGGACTTAAGCACAACCTTTTGAGTGTTGGATAGCTTGTAGACAAGGGATATCATTTGAAGTTCAATGATGGGAAATGTACTATCAAAATTCAGTTAGGAGATTTGATCACATCTGGTACAAAGTCAAAAGGTAATGTATTTGAATTAAATACTACAATGACTACTTATTTTGTTGCGAAGGTTGATGACAGTTGGTTATAGCATAAAATGTTCTTTATACTTTCTATTATGATATGGATTGCATTGTTTTGGTTTTCTATTATGGTATGGGTTGTATTTCCTAGAGAGAAGTCTGAAGCATTTGATAAGTTCAAGATTACAAAGAAAACATTGAGAATGAATCAGGTTTGAAGATAAGATGTTTGATCTCAGACAAAGGTGGAGAGTTTACATCATATTTGTTCAATACTTACTATGAAGAATATGAGATAGCAGATAGATGAATTATAACCATACCAGATGCTTCCATGTCAATAATGCTTGAAGGTAATTGGAGAGAAGTAGTCAATACTATTGTCTACAGAGTTCACATCAGAAAAGGTTGTAGAGATAGTAATCAATATTTGAGAGATAGTGAAGTTGGAATTATTGCAAGGTTCCAAGAAGATCCTAAAAGGAATCATCTTTCTGCAGTTAAGAGGATATTCACATACCTGAAAGGAACACTAGAATATGGTTTATGGTATGAAAATTCTAATAATTTGACTTTGCATTCTTATACTGATGTTAGTTGAGCATGAAGTGTTGATGATAGGAAGAGCACAAGTGGTGGTGCATTTTTCCTTGGAAAGAGGTTGGTTTCATGGTTAAGTAAGAAGCAAGATTCTATAGCTTAGTCTACTGTTGAATTAGAGTATTTTTCTATTGCTATAAATTATACACATATTGTGTGGATGAAGAAGATGTTGAAGGACATTGGGATTACATTTGAAGAGCCAGTGGTTATACATTATGATAATACAAGTATAGTGAACATGTCAAAGAATCATGTTATACATTACAACACCAAACAAATTTTAATCAAAGATCACTTCTTGAGAGACAAGGTTTCATAAAATGAAGTCAGATTAGAGTACGTCAGTACAAAGGAGAAAATAGAAAATATATTCACAAAACCTGTGTCAAAAGATGTCTTTGAGTATATACGAGGTATTCTTGGGGTGAGAACCCCTCCTTGAGAGAAATAAATGATGCAGAAATGCATCAGCCCAATAGCTATTAGAGCTATATCATTCACTAGATTTGATGTTTGGATCCACTCCTTAGGGGGAGTTATTGCAGGAACACAATAGAGCATATTAGGGTGATCAAGAACCTAGTTGTTGCAGGAATGAAGATTTGAAAAAGATACACCTTGCAGAGGTGGGATGGAAAGAGAAGGATAAGAGATATGGAACCCTTTTCCATTGATGTCAAAGGGGGAGAGATATAAGTAGAAAATCCCTACTTTTTTAGGGGGAGTTGTGAAGAGGATATTTAGAAGATTGTATTGAAAAGGATACTATTTAGGTTGATGGATTTTCTCATATGTTTTCATCAATGCCAAATGGGGAGATTGTTGGAATTATTTCTATTAGAGGTGTTGACATTCATATTTAGTCATTGATGTAAACATATGTTTTATTTGAATTCTCAGATAGACAGGTTATCAATGGCATAGGGAAGACTGATAGAAGTCTATAGACACTGTACAAGATTTTTGAGCATGTGAGAATGGATGTATCCATGGAAAAGAAGTTATCTTATATCTAACATCACTTGGCTTGATATTAATTTTGGCATAAGTTATAATTGTTTTGGTGAAGAATGGTTACTAAATAGTGACAACAGATTGTGACAGAGTTGATCTCTGAGTTTTGGAGATAACTTGGATGTGAGCACAAGTCATGACTTGCGAGCTTAAGGCATGGCAGAAGTCATTTTGGAAAATTTTAATTATAATTTTTGGGTCGCTATGTTCTAGGTGATGTCAACTGAAGCGTGTGATCTTGCGAAGAGCTATTTGTGTCCGACAACAATGGTGTAACATGTTTAGAGGATGGTGAGCGTAGATTACAGATCTTTAAGTATAATTAATGAATTTTAATTTATGTTTACTTTTTTAAAGTATCATGTGTATCTTAGCAAGGGTCTATATAATTGTTTGTGCATTGGGGAAGTATTAACAAGATGACCTAATTGTTTATTGTAAACTTGTATAAAGGAGAGCTATTTGTTCATAAGATTGTATGGAAGTGTAATGTGAACTATGAGCTTGTAATTTTGAAGTCTGTTGGATGTAGAACGTAGATAGTGATGAACTTCATTGAAACTATTTAATAAAATAAATTTTCTATCAGTCGGTTCACTAGGTATTAGATATTTCTATATCTGTATTTCAGACAGTGAGTCCAGTAGGTGGATTTAACCTTCTCATTTGGGTAGTGAACCTGTTGTTTCTCTTGACTCCTAACAAGGTCTATCCTTTAACAGGGACTGTGTATTGTAATGTAATAATCAGCTCCTAACGAGGCTAAATCTCCTAACAAGGATACTATACTTTTAGTACATTATTTGTGGGTGCTAATTCCCTCTGGGGTTTTTTCCTTAATAGGGTTTACTTGACAAATTGTTTGTGCTATGGTGTTGTATTTGATGTGTTAAGTTTTTCCTTGAGTAATTGGTTTATAAAGTTTAAATTTTAATTATTTGTCTCACAATTGATTCACGCCGCCCTCTTAGTTGTGTTGGTGGACTATTATTACTAACATGTATTGGTCGACGTGGTCTTAGATTTTTTTTTATGCATTTAATGTTTTTTATGCAGCGCGTTAGATTTGAGTTGGATGTTTTGAAATTATAATTTAGGTTTTGATTAAGGTAGTGGAATTAAAAGTTTAGTATTTAATGGATGAAGTTGAAGTTTAAGAGTGTTGATTGTGTGTTAAAGAAGTGCAGTGTAAAGGTGCATGTTGCGATCAAGCCAGGGAAAATTTAAGTGTATTGAGAAGAGTTTGTGTGCTTCAGTGGATCTAATCAAGAAGAGGTAGTGCTACTCTACATATCACTATTTATGTTGTTCCCTAATAGTTTCAGAATGTTAAATCTCTTAATAGGGTAGATCCTAACGTATCTTTGTTGTAAATCCTGTAACAAGGCTACTCTTAACAGGGTAAAGATCCTAATAGGCTTAAGGTAAATCCCTTAACCGGGTAGCACCTAACAGTGTTGTTGTAAACTTTTAATAGGGTTAAGCTCCTCACAAGGTGTGCTTTAGAAGAGTACATCATTTAGTGGGTACTAATCCCCACCGTGGTTTTCTCCTTATTTGGGTTTCCATGAGATAAATATGTGTGTCAATTTTGTGGATGGATTTTGATTCTTATGATTTTCATTTGTTATTATTAAGGTTAATCTTATGAATGTTGGTTTAAGATTTAATATAGAGAAGTTTGGATTATTTGGTAGATTACTGATTCTCCCCCATCTCTGTAATCTGACCTCGACAGTAACAGATAAAACTAGCATAATAGTCAAACAAGATCACTATGAATCAATTTAATTTATGAAAAGTAAGATTCTGAAACTTAGGAAATTATGTTCAAAAGAGGAACAACAATAGTTTGTTTCTATCTGTCAAGAGTTTAGTGATATTTTTCATGGAAATACCATGATTTGAAGATTTGTTACCCTCATTTATCTCAATATACCATAGATCTTGACCCTAACACAAAATCGGTTAGGAAGAAGAAAAGACCACTGAATTTCAAAATTGAGCATTTAATGAAAATAGAACTAAGTAAGTTGATTGAGGGAAGTATTATTTTTCCCATTGAGCATACTTCATGAGTCTCAAATTTGGTTCGTGTGAGGAAAAAGAACAATGAGATCATATTATGTGTAGATTTCAGGGATCTTAACTGTGCTTCATTGAAAGATCATCATCCTCTACCCTCAATGGAGTAAATTCTACAATTTGTTTTAGGTTCAGATAGATTCTCATTTCTGGATTTTTTTTCATGATATAATCAAATCTTTGTTAGAGAGGAAGATCATTATAAAACTGCATTCAGCACCAAATGGGGAACCATGTCATACATAAAAATGTCATTTGGATTATCAAATACTGGAGAAAATTTTCAGAAAGTGATGGAAATGGATTTCCATGGTCTGATAAATAGGTTTGTACTTTTTTATTTGGATAACATTACTATATTCTAAAAGAATTCAAAGGATCATTTTAAGCATCTACAACATATTTTTGAGAGATGTAGAGAGTTTGGTGTATCATTAAACCCAAAGAAGTGTTTTTTTGGTCCATGAAGGAAATTTGTTGGGTCACATTGTTTCAAAATAAGGTACAACAATAGACACTGAAAGAGTAAGCACAATTCTTGTGTTATTGTTGCCTACTTATAAGAAAGGATTCCAGAGTTTTTTTGGAAGGACAAACTTCCTCAGAAGGTTTATTCCTAATATAGTAGCCATACTGAAACCCATGAAAGATATGCTAAAAAAGAACACGAGTTTCAGATGGTCAAAAGAAGGTAAGCAAATTTTTGAAGACATCAAAGTACCTCTTGGTAGTGCACCAACTCTTGTAAATCCAAACTTTGATAAAGATTTTATACTATATGCATTTGAGGTTGATGATTCTACTTCAGCTATATTGGTTAAAAAGAATGCAGAAGATGAAGACCAGCCTATTTTATTTTTCAGTCAAGGATTATAAGGTTATGAACAATGGTATACTTTTATTTAGAAACATTTTCTCACTTTCATAAGAAGCCTCAAAAGATTCAAACCCTTGATCTCAAATAACATCTCATGGTTTATCATCTGAGAGTTAAGGAGTTTTTTTTTAATAAAGACTTTAATGACAAGAGAGTTGGTTGGGTAACCAAAGTCATGGAATATGATGTCCAAATTAACCAAGCTTGTAATAGGAAAAGGTATGTGTGAAAAACTCACTTCTAGCAAAGAGGACATTCATTAGGATGAAAATAATACAATACTTGCAAATAATAATGCATATCAGAATGTTGTACCATTAAATAGAACAAGTTGGACTTAAGAAATATGACATTATTTGCACACTAGTGAGTTTCCTCAAGGACTAAAACATGTAAAGAGAAGATATTTCAGACTTCAAGCTATTCCTTTTGTCATTATGAATGATATTCTATATAGAAAAGATTTCAATAGTGCACTTTTAAGATGTATTGAAGTAAATCAAATTGAAAAGATCCTAGAGAAGTTCCACAATGGACCAACAGGTGTTCATTTTTCTCCTAGGACGAAAATAATAAAAATTCAAAGAGTTGGTTACTATTGACCCAGTATGTACAAAGATGCATTTTCATAGGTAAGAGCTTGTAAATAATGTGCAATTTTCACTGACAAGCAGCGTTTAAAAAATTTACTCTTGTAGCATGTTTAGATTGAACAACCATTTACAAAGTGGGGACTTGATTTTATCGATTTAACCAATCCACCTTCCAGCTTGAGACATAAGTTAATACTTACAACCACCGATCATTTTACAAAGTGGACTAAAGTTGTGGCATTGATGGAAGCTAATGAGACTTCAATTATGAATTTTTATGAAGATATAGTTGTTAGATTTGGAATACCAGATTCAATTATTTCAGACAATGCATTTTCCTTTGTAGGAACAAGGGTAATAGAGTGGGTTGTAAATCATAACATTTTTGTTAGTACCTCATCCAATTATTATCCACAGGGTAATGGGCAAGCTGAATCGACTAACAAAAATCTGATTTGTATCATCGAGAGGACTATTGAAGATAATCAGCGAGATTGGAACAACAAGCTCAAGCTAGATTTTTGGGTTGATAGAATTACCCCAAATAATTCAATAGTTAATTCCTCATTCACTCTTTTTTATGGCATGGAAGTTAGGCTGCCCATTTTTGTTGAATTTCCAACTCATAGTTTCATCAAGGAGTTGGAGTTGTTAAAAGAAGAACCAATGCATGTTATATTTGCAGAGTTAATTGAACTTGAATAAATCAGAAATCATGCATTTTATGATTTGGAGAAACATTATGATCAAATGAAGAGGTTTTTTGATAGAAAATTTGTCCAAGAGTCTTCAATGAAGGTGATTTGGCTCTCAAATAGATGAGCTAAAGAGTAGACTTGGAAAGCACACCAAATTTGATGCCATTTGGAGTGGCCCATTTGTGATTTCAGGATGCAAAGTGCATAATGATTTTTATCTCACAACTAAGGAAGGAGAAGAGTTACCTATCCCAGTCAATGGGATACACATCAAACATTTCTTTTGAGGTATTTTCATTTTCAAAAATAAGTGCTTCAAGACATAGATAGTTTGCTTTCAATTTGTTGTTGTTAGTACTTCTATTTTTATCATGATCAAATAAAAGAAGCATACAACATATATAATAGGGATCCCTTCAAGGTTCATTTTTATAAATAATGCCCAGTTCATTAATGTGATTATGGAAAAGACAAAAGTTAGTTTCTTTTTCTAGTTAGTTGGTTTGCAACTAGTAGTTTTCAATCTGGTAGAAGGAAACAAGAATAGAGATGTGAACTACACAATAGAGGCATGAACATCAATGATCATCATATAAGGATGGATCATTATCCAATGCCCCATGTCATAATTATAGAGTTCATATAGATATCTTGCAATAAATAATGTTTTTCAAGTTTCTTTCTACTGGTAGTTTTCACTCTTGTACTACATCATAATGATATGAATCAATAATCATCATATAAGGCATAGATCAACATTCGTTGCTCCATATCAAAAACATTGGTTCATATAATCAGGATGAGGTACAAATTATTTTTTTCACTTTTTGTTTGTTTTCTCTAAGTGCTTCAGATCACAAGTTTTCAGTTTCCAACGGTGTGTTAGTTTGAGTTTGTTTTGGTTGGAAGGAGTTTTAGTTTTTCAAATTTTAGAGCTCATATTGACTCATGTTCCCAATGGATTTCATAAGGTTTCTGGTCCTAATCTGTTTGGCAGGCAAACACCCCTGAGAGGTCACCATTACCAATTTATGCTACATCCCTAGATTGTCAAGTTGTTTTAGCTATGGTTCATTTCAGGAATTAAACTCAAATGAATTTGTTTTTTGAGTGAATTATTATAGTTAATGTGTTAAAAAGGGAGAAAAATCAATTGTTGCTCTATATCTTCAAAGAAGAAATGAAAGGATGACAAAAAACATTTTTTATTCATTTCATATGGAAATGATTTACAAGTGTACATTTCTTGGCGAAAGAAACATAATGATGCATATATTACAAGATATGATTTCATATGTTGTTCATACAACAAAGAAGAGAAGTAATTCCCCACAACCCATGGCCAGGCACTTAAAATAATGCAAAAAATGAGGGAAAATAGCTGAAAATATTAAAGTCAATAAAGAATAGGCAAGGGATTCATCATTGCTTGGTTATGGCAGACTGTGGTAGCTTGATCAATTGATGGAGGTCTGGGATAAAGGATTTAGTCACTGAAGACTGAATAATGGAAAATCTCAAAACATATTCCTAATCTTAACTGCTACACATTCAATTTCAAAATCAGAAGGGAAAAGGGAAAATGAAGGAACTATGTAGCTAAATAAAAAAATTGAACTAACATGTTTGTTTCAATGTGCAGATCTAGGTATGAAGACAAGCTATTGAAGGGACGTGTCATTTTGGCATGAAACCTTCTATCTTTAATAAAGATATAAAATGGAACAACAATAAGAGGCCAATTGGTATAGATAAAGTTTTCAGAACTAAACTGCTACATGAGATGAATCTTGAATAACTAAAGAAGCTTATTAATTAACATGATGTAGAAAAATCCATACATGATCATGAATATCAAACAACGAGGTCGTTCCAAGACTCAAGATCAAGTGTTATATGCATCTAAGAAGACATATGATAAATGAAGCCAAAGTCAAGAAACAACAAGGTTGATCACAAGAAATTAAAGTATCTTATGACAGTAATTTCAAAAGTACAACAATACATTGAAAAATGATACTATTTAATTCATGAACAAGATAATGGTGTCATCAGGTTGCACTAGTGGAACAAAGATATTAACTATCAATCAATATTGCAAATCTAGAAATTGATATTCATTATTAAGGAATAAAGTACACTGTTAGGATTAAGTAATACTAAGAGGGGGGTGAATCAGTATTATAGCACTTTAAACATAAAATTAATAATTTCCATATAATTACTTAAATGAAAAGAACATAAGCACACAACAAATAACTCATAACACCATGAATTGTTGTCGAGGAAACCCTGGCCAAGGGAAAACCCTGATGGGGATGGTACCCACAAACATGCACTAAAAGTATAGTGTCCCTGTTAGGAGACCTAGCCCTGTTAGGAGCTGAATATTACATTAGTACATTTCCCTGTTAGGGGAATACAAAACCATGTTAAACGTATACTGAGCACATTGTTCTTACAATCAGAAATAGCTATGTTACAATAAATTCTCAGTAGTGAACATTACAAGCATCAACTATGCTTAGATAGTTCCATTTGTAGCTCACATTTGTCTTACATCACAATGC
>MU219943.1:3126-46581 GCA_018584345.1 Thuja plicata | reverse complement strand
TATCTGTCAGGCAGATTATGAAATACCTCTAGGGTTCTTTCAAGGAGAGAATATACCTTAGAGATAATTCAACAAAGTTTAGGGTAGCAAATGAATCTGATGGATTAATTTGGCTAAGTGTACTGAGATAGATATATAAGGTATATCTATGTTTGTGTCAGATCCTGTAATTGCCTCAAGTTTTGTTCTCAATCATGTCGGTTAACATTATTCAAAGATGACTCCATGCCCTAAGATTGAGCACTGGTCTATTTTTCATTCAATCAAATGACTATCATTATTAAAATCAATCTTTACTTTCAGTTTGGTCTGTTTTAGTAAAAATTACAGTGATCATTCCCTGTAATTCCACCAATAGCAAGCTAGAATAATTTAGTGATTTCATTATTCTAAGTTTTCAAGGGTAATCCCGCTCGAGTTTGTGGAGCTCAAAGTGTAGGAGGTCTCAAGACATTGTTACTGTTGTTCTACTCTATGCTTGATCAGTGTTAGGGATAAATAGAGTGAACCTTCTGAGGAGTATTTTTATGTCAGCAAGAAAAGGGACCAACAGGGTGCTTTTGGATCATCAAAGTCAATACAATCCTTACTGGTGCCATTGCAACCATAAGAATATGAATATGACTTTCATTGGATAAAATATAGGAAATGAACATAAGAACCAAGGCACAAAAGCCAAGGCGACCCGAACATTGTTTCCAGCTTGATATAGTAACAATTCACAAGTAAACAAACATAGCAATAATAGTCAAGGAGATAATTCTGACCTCCCCTTGGTGTACAAATAAACAAGATCGAGGGATGTGAGGATTTTCCACCTTAATACAGAAGCTCTTATCACATACACCCTGTTTATTTGACGTTGCCAGATCATCAAAACCACACCAACAAGAAGTAGACAAAGAAGATATCAATGAAATCCATGAGAACAAATAGCATTCCAAGAAAGAGTCAATCATATCTCAGCATGTTTCAAGGCTTACGAATGTGTCTATGTTTAGGGTGTTAAAAAACACCATTGTGCTTGTGAGTGTAATGTGTTTGATTGCTATCGAGAGATGTGTACATCGTGAGATATCTGAAGTGTGTTGTAAAATACAGATGTGTTCAAAGAGGGTGTTGAGAAACATTGTTTGATTAAGGTGTTGAGGAACACCATTTTGTGCCAGTAGAAAGTTTTCCTTTGACAATATTACTGACTCAAGTGTAAACCAAAAATTGATCGAAGTGGGGAACCATGCCACCAAGTAACAAATGGATCAAAGATGAACAAACAGATAGCAAGTCGATGGGAGAAATCTCAGTAATGTAGCAATAGTAGGCAGACTCAGTGAGAACCACTGGTGACTAATGCAAGAGATTCTCAAGAATAATGATCTATAACAAGATCGAAGCATCAACAGGTAGACACAGTGAGGACCACTAGTTACTGATGCAAAAGGGAGTCTCAAGAAGAGACAAAGTGCCACGGCTCATCGGTAGGAAGACGCAGTGAGATCCACTGGTGACCGATGCAAAAAGATAAGACAATACCCCCTAGACCAGGAACATGCCCCTAAGTATGACCAGTTTCAATCCATGTGAGGTCGAGAAAAATCTCGAAGATGATAGAAAGCAAAAGCATGAGCACACTAAAGCAGGAAAGCGAACTAAAGCGAGAAAGAAAACTGAAGCAGGAAAGCGAAACAGCAACTGTGAGAAAGCCAAGAGATGCTGCGACAATAAAGCATTGTAGAACAAGAGGTGCCTGTTTACCAGGTTTTCACCATCTTGGCATAAATTCTATTTTTGCTACCATGACACCTGTTTACCAGGTTTTCATCAATGACACGTTTTTCTCTTTTTCTCTTTTTTTGTATTTTCAAAATTTTCAATTTTTTTTTTCTTTTTCTTTTTTTGATTTTTTTGTATTTTTTATTTTTTTCATTTTTTTTGGTATTATCAAGGCACCTATTTACCAGGTTTTCACTAGGGTAATAGATACATCAAAGTGCATGTTTGCCAGGTTTTCACTAAGATGATCATTTTTTAAGGACATTTTACAATTTTTAGGATTTTCTCAGAAATAAAGTATGTACATGAGCATGCAAAAGATATCTCAACTGTAGAATTTCTTCAGGTGAAGAGAATTGGTGGGCTCTTTGAGTGGTTCACCTTCTGTAGTGGAGAGCTGATAAGCACCAGACCCAAATACTGTAGTAATAATATAAGGACCAAGCCAGTTTGGTTCAAACTTCCCTTTTTGAGTCTACTGTTGCTGATTTTTAGGATTCTCTCTCAGGACGAGATCACCCATTTGGAAGTCTCTTGGTCTAACTTTATTATTATAGATCTTTGATATCCTCTTTTGATATGCTCTAAGATGATCGAACACCACCTTCCGACGTTCATCCAGTAACTCAATCTCTTGAAGCTGAGACATTCTAATGTCATCATCTATAATGAGGCCTTTCAAAGAGACTCGTAAGGTGGGAATCTCAACCTCAATAGGCAGTACAACATCTGCACCATATACTAAAGCAAAGGGCATGGCCCCTATTGGCATTCTTATACTGGTGCGATAGGCCCATAAAGCCGGATTAATCTGGAGGTGCCAATCCCATCTAGACTTGTGTACCGTACAGTGTAGGATCTTGAGAATTGTTTTATTGGAACCTTCGGCCTGTCCATTTCCTTGAGGATAGTAAATAGACGACCAGTGTTGAATAATCTTGAACTTAGTGCACAAATTTTTTAGATCTTTATTATTGAATTGTCCTCCATTGTCAGTGATAATAGAGGAAGGTACACCATATCTACAAATAATGTAGTTTAGAATGAACATAGCTACATATTTTCCATCAGCTACACTGAGAGGTACTGCCTCAACCCATTTAGTAAAATAATTCATAGCAGTGATGATGTACTTGTGTCCTCATGAAGAAGAGGGATATATCTGACCCACTAATTCGAAAGCCCATTGTTGAAATGGCCAAAAGGTGATAAAGGGAATGAGCTCCTTAGCTGGAGCATGAATCAAGTTGCCATGGAGTTGACATTGCTTGCAAGACTTGGCAAACTACGTAGCTTCCTTCTCCATATCGGGCCAATAATAACCAGCTCTAATAAGCTTACGAGCCAGTGTCAGACCTTTTGAGTGAGAACCACAAATGCCTTCATGTACGTCTTCTAATGCACATTTAGACTCATCAGGCTCTAGACACCTAAGGAGGGTACTGTCTAGACCCCATCTATACAAGTCATTTGCTACGATGACGTACCGTGAAGCACTGCGGATAAGATGGCATTTTTCATTTCTAGTATATGTGTCAGGAATAGTTTGGTCATGGAGATAGGAGTATATGTGGTGGTAGCGAGATGAATCATGTCCAATTATTGAACAGACCATCTGGGAGTCAGGAGAGTCATAGGAATGGTAGCATAATGTCTCCACTAGGAACTCGTGTCTGAAATCATTCTCTGGCATTTGTAACATAGAGGCCAAAGTAGCCATAGCATCAGTCACTTTATTATCCACCTAGGGAATTTGCTAAAAAGTGACATGTGCAAAGTAATTCTTAAGGCTGTCAACCATCTTTTTATAGGGTACCAATTTTTCATCTTTGGTTTGATAAGTGTTGTTAACATGATTGATAACCAGTTGTGAGTCTCCAAAGACTTTTAGTTCATCCACTCGCCCTTCAATAGTAATCTTGAGTCCATTGATCAAAGCTTCATACTCGGTGGTATTATTGGTACAAGGGAACATCATTTTGTATGCCTTTGGTAAGGAGTACCGCTGAGGTGTGACAAACAAAATTCCAGCTCCTGAACCCTATTGGGTGAATGAACCATCAAAGAACATTGTCCATGTCTGATGTGTGAGAAGCATAATGGCCTCATCTAGGAATTCCATCTTTAATGGTTGATGATCTGTAAGAGGTGTTTCAGCCAATTGATCTGCAATCGCCTGTCCTTTGATAGCTTTTCTCTCAACATATACAATATCGAACTCACTACGGAGCATGACCCATTTAGCTAGTCTACCTGTGAGGGTAGCTTTACTGAGTAAGTATTTTAATGGATCAATCTTTGTGATTATCCTTGTAGTGTGAGCCAACATGTAGTGTCATAGCTTCTAGGAAGAAAACACTACTGCTAAGAAAGCCTTCTCAATTACTGAATAATTCATTTCGTAAGAGACCAATGTTCAGCTGATGTAGTAAATGGCTCTTTCTTTATGATTTGGATCTTCTTGGGCCAAGAGAGAACCCAAGGATGTTTCCATTGCTGAGATATATAAGATCAAAGGCTTCCCCTGAATGGGAGGCACCAGTATGGGTGGATTGGCTAAATATTGTTTAATATGTTGAAACCCTTTTTCACACTCTTTGTTCCAGTCATAAGTCACACCTTTATGCAAAATTTTGGTGAAAGGTTGTGACTTGTCAGCTAATTGGTAGATAAACCACCTGATAGATTGGAGCTGACCTTGGAGACCTCTAATTTGTTTGATATTATAGGGTGGTGGCATTTCCATTATAGCTTGTACCTTTGTCGGATCCACCTCAATTCCTTTCATAGAAATGATATAGCCAAGTAACTTTCCTGAAGTAACCCCAAATGCACATTTCTTAGGATTTAGACGCAACCTAAATTTCTCCATACAATCTAGTATAGGACCTAGATCAATGAGATGTGTCTTTCTATCCATACTTTTGTCAAGTGTGTCATCCACGTAGTCCTCCATTGTCCTATGCATCATGTCATGAAATATTGTAGTAATAGCTCTTTGATAAGTAGCCCTAGCATTCTTTAAACCGAAGGGAATAACATTCCAATAGAATGTACCCCATGCACAAGTAAAATTGGTTTTCTCTTGGTCCTCTGGTGCAATTTTGATCTGATTATAACCAGAGAAGCCATCCATTAGTGAATACATCTCATATCCTGCTGTCATATCCACAATCATGTCAATGTTAGGAAGTGGAAAATCATCTTTAGGACATGCCAAATTTAAATCTCTAAAGTCTGTGTAGACCCTAATAGATTTGTCATGTTTAGTCACTGGGACTATATTAGAAATCCACTCTGCATAATCAACCGCTTGGATGAACCTGACTTTCAGAAGTTTTTCCAATTCTACCTTGATCAATAAAGCTACACGTGGATGCATCTTTCTAATTTTTTCTTTACAGGTTTCACACCTGGAGCTATTGATAAGTGATGCATAATGAGATCAGGATCCACACCTGGCATGTTAGAATATGTCCATGCAAAATTTATCTTTTTCTCTTGGAAAAATGCTGTAAATTCCTTAAGTTCCTCTATAGATAATGACTTGGCCACATGAATGATATGTGGATGCTCTTCTATTCCTAGATTTATTGGCTGAGTTGGTTCAATTAACACTGATGAGAATTATTGGAAGTGACTTGGAAGTGCATCAAGTACCTCATCCTCAGGTGCCTCAGAGAGGTTTTCACATTCGGATACGTCTTTTATTTTTACTTTTTTTGGCTTTGATATTGCCACAATGTGGTTTTAACCATCAGAGCACTTATTTTTTCTTCTTTTAATTTTCTGACTAAGGTAATTGATGTCAGCCTTGGTCATGTTGACACTTTCTTCACTAGTGGAGGAAATTATGGGCTCAACAACATGAAGGTAGCAGGCTAAAGTGTAATCATTCTGGAATGTAAGGAATTCACTAGATGAAGAAGGGGAATTCCATTCTATTAATTCAGGATGTTGGAGGGAAAGAGATGTGACAGGTTCAAGTGCGTTCATAGTATGGTCATTGAAAGTGTTAACTAGCATGCTAAGAGCTAAATTGATCTCATCCAAAGGTGTGTTTGAATCCTTTTGATCCCTAACGACCGAAGTAGAAGACATGTTAACACCTATAGACTCAGACTCATTAGGATTTTCACTAGACCCCTCACTTATGTCGAGAAGTCTTTCACAAGATCCTGTTGAAAAACTATCAAACTCATACTCATGAGAGTCTGTATCCAAACTCTAACTTGGGTGCTTGCACCATGAAGGTTTTTGAGTTCTTGCAATACTAGCTTGTTCTTGTGTCAACCATTCTTGAAATTGTAGTGGTATGTACTGTTCTCCTTTGAAGTTAGGATCTTCTAAGTATTTCCATTGCTCAAAAGTTAGTGTCTCAAAGGGAGTGGTTTGATCAAAATCACTGTCAGTTTTAGCTGTATAGGTACGTGGCACAAACTTATCTGGCTCAGCAAAGAATGCTGCCAGATTAGGAGGGATGGGATAAGGAAAGCAATCCTCATCCAAGCTATCTTGTATAGTGTCGATTGTAGTTGTGCCTTCAAGTTATGGTGTAGGTTATACTTTTGGCACAAATTTATTTATCCCTAAGTGAAATAGGACCTTTTTGAAACCTAAACTAGTGGTGTCTTTTGTCTTTTGACCTATAGCTTGGATAGGTTCCATTAACCCATTGCCATTCACACCTATCGAGCCACTTCCTTTGTACCCAAAATGTTTCATAATCTTAAGACCCTCACTGTTAGGATTTAATTCACGAACCAAGGCAGTTTGTTCAGCTGTGTTCTTTCCTTTACAAAGCCAAGCCTTGATAGCTCTTTTCTCGTCTTCATCTTCCAATGATGTATTAGACCATACAAATGTACCCTCATAAACTATCTCAGGAGTAACGAAATATTTGTTGTGCTCAGAAGGTCTCCCATAAGATTGAGGAGACAGGGGTAGAGCTGCTAATCACAACACAAGTTCCATTTGATATACCCCATGCCTATATCTATGATTTTCAGCGTCTATTCCATGTCTTTGAGCTTGGCATCACAGAGTTCTATGTATTCTCTATTAGTTGGAACAAGACTGTCAGCTGATTGAGTGAGAGCATTACAAGAGGAACCCATGCTAGCAAGAATGGTCACCTCTGCACCTTGAAAATAAAACTTGATACACTGATGGTATTTAGAAGGAACCACTTGCATCTTGTGGATCCATGGTCTTCCTAGCAAAATATTATACACAAGAGGAAGGTCTAGCACCTGACATATGATGTCTCTTTCAACTGGGCCAACCCAAATGGGTAGCACAACTAGACCTTTAGATGTTCTCTCTTCCTCATCATAAGCTTTTATGGTAATTCTCTTGTGGGAATCTATGTGATCCTCGCCATAACCTAGTTGAGCAAGAAAATGAGTGGAGAAAATATTAAGACCAGCACCATTATCAATGAGCACACAGTAGACTAGCTGTTTGCTGATCATGACTTCTATGTGCAGGGGAGCATTGTGCAGGTGACTAATTGAGTGATCATCTTCTTCAGAGAAGGATAAATAATGCAGCGAGGTCAAATGACCCACCATGGATTTAAATTGATCCAAATTGATATCTTTGGGGACATTAGCTTCAGTGAGAGCTTTGTCTAGAATCTGCCTATGAGCAGGCAAGATTTTCAATAGCTAAAAAATAGTTATCTAAGCATTGGTCCTTTGAAGCTGGTCAAGAATGCTATAACTAGAGGTAGGGGGCATAGGGACCACCTCAATGGTCTTGTTGGTAGAACCAACAATAGTCTTATCCACAGTTTTTTTTGGTGCAGACGTAGCAGTAGGAGGGTTGGGACCCTTGATATAGATTCTAGCGTTAGACCTAGTAACAACGTTCGCACAATCTTGAGATGTTTCAAATTTATATAGTCAAGACCCAGGGCCTCTCAAGACAAACGGGGTTCTAGGTTTAGAAACATTCCCACTTCCCTTGCTAGTAAACATATTGCAATATTCCACTTCCACTGGTTCAATCATGTTGATCACATTATCATAAGTGGTATTTGTGTAATTAACTTTGGCATTATTATTTTGAGCATTGGAGGATTCTCCTTTCTCATGACAAGGAAAGGGATCTTTGAATGCTTGATGATCCAAATTCTTGTTATGATTCTCCACAATGATAACCTGGTTATCAATCAAATCTTACACTTTATGTCGTAATTGGAGACAAGTAGCAGTCTTGTGACCTTTGTTTTGATGATAATCACAGTAAGCATTCTCATTCCACCAATGAGGTCTTGGTTGCAGATCGTATAGAAATTTCTTCAAAGGAGCAAGAATTTGATTTTGCACCAAATTTTTGAAAACCACATCAAGCGATTCTCCCAGAGAGGTAAATTCACACTTGGGTCACGCTGCCCAAGGTTTGTTGCCAGAAAATTTAGAAGGCTGTTGAGTATTGATTGTATCCTTTTCGATAGCTTTGGTCGCTTGTATACCCGAGGTGAGATTAAAGACCGGTTTTGAAGAAGTTTAATTCACGTTATCGACCACCCCATCATTCACAACATCTCTATTTTTGTTGGAAAATTTCCCTTTGTCTTTGTTGGAAGATAAGGGATTTTTCTTGTTATCTTTATACAAGGTCAATTCACCTTTTTTAACCATGAATGCTTCTATCCTCACAGCCTAATTTATCATACTATCAAAGTTAAGGGGACCTTGAAGTTGGACTTGATACCCGAAGTCAGGGGTGAGATTATCCAAGAATATATCGAGTTTCTTGGACTCAAGTAATTTGTGAGGGTACTTTGTGCAAAGTTGTCTCCATCTTTGGAGAAACGTCAAGAATGGTTCCCCCTATTTCTGCTTAAGGTTGCAAAGATCCCTTATGTTGACAGGATGTTGAATATTATGAGAATAGTGTTGCATAAAGAGATTAGCAATCTCGTCAAAAATTTTGATGCTAGTGGGCAGTCGTGAGAACCATTCCATAGCGGGTCCACCCAAACTTCATGAAAAAAGATGCATCAAATATGTTTGATCATGTATAAACTCCATTGACAAGGCACAAAATTCTCTTAAATGATCCTGGGGATCAGTGGTACCTAGATACTTGTCATATTTTGGGAGCTCTACACCTTTGGGAAAAGGCATCATAACAATGCTCCTATCAAATGGAAAAGGACATATACTTTCCATGGTGAACTATTGCATAGGTTTGTCCTTATCTTTCGCAAGTTGGCTGATTTGACCTTGCATGTCTTGAATTATCTTATGCAATTTGGAGGTTTCGGTTTCCTCTTCTTTAGCAACAAGCATTTCCAATTGGAAGTTTGAGGGTAATTTGACCCCTTGATTCACTAAATCTAGAAAGTATTTTTCCTTATCTTCTACAAGGAGTATCTCCATCATTTTAATAAGAGATTTATTATACTTTGCTGCGTCTATATCATTTTGATTTATTGGGTCATCTTCATTGCCAAGAATTTCATAAATTCTCTGAGTTTGATCTTGACCCTGGTGGTGCTCTTCTCCTTGGTGACCTTGTTCATGTTGAGATTGGTCATGACCTTGTGTGTAATCAAAAGGAGACGTCATGTTGTTAACGTGAGATTGTTCCATATGCACTCCTTCAGTATGAGAGTGAGGACTCATAGCTGATGTGCTCTTCAGCGAATCAAAAGGATTGAAATTTTGGAATGGATCACTAAGGCAATAAGGGTCGTTAATGGGATCGACCCAAATAGATGACTTCTTGTAGCCTTGATGGCTTGAGAGAAATGGATTACGCTGATCTTGAAACAAGGGATTAGAACAAAAATGAAGCACTGGCTTTGGATTCAGACTCCGTTCTACACTAAACGGGGAAGAAGAAAGTGATGATCCCTCTTGATTATCCACTTGAATAACGGGTTCAGAATGACCTTTTCCTTGATTGCGAGGTTTACCTCTACCTAATCCAGAATCGCATATAGGAAAAATATTACCGCTCCTAGTCGTAATAGGCATAGATGAAGCTGATACAAGAGGAAATTTAAGATCTGACTCAGAACTCTGTCTCTAAAGGTATAAAAAAAAAGAGGTAATAGGCTAGAACAACCAAGGTGTGAGATGCACCTGGCATGAATCGTTGGAGGTATGGCTAGAACAGGCGAGATATGACTATCATGTTGTAAGGTACAAAAAACACAAGAAAATAGGATGGAGATAAAGAGACAAGACAAGTTTGAGTATGAATCAGTCAGTTTGCAACTCGAAACAACTAGTTTCAATCTGCAGACAACAAGGGAACAAGCAATCAAATCCCAGACAAGAGGCAGATAAGGCAAATAAACAAACTCAGTTTTCAAGATATAAACCAGATTTTGAGACATAGTGAGAATTGTTCTCTAACAAGATTTCCAGGCTTAGGATAGTTTTAAGATGATACAAATCAGCAATCTCTATTTCAAGGTGACAAGCACTCATTTAAAAACACGAAGCTTCAATCAGGTAGTAGTGACACAAACAGTAGTCGTAAACAATTCCACCAAGGACAAAGCAACTTGGTAGAAGCATGGGAGTCTTTGTTTGATGATAGTATGGACAGTCTAAGACTCTAAAATAGACACTCAATTATCCCTACAAATAAAATTGGTTGAGAAGACAAAATCTGTGCCCCGTTGTCTTATGCATATGCATGCACCTCACATAGCAGTGTCACCCTCGAAAGAGCGCCCGTGTTTTCAGTGTTTCCAAGAACTAAGTATATATGTTTGAAGGTTACCCTTGAATAGGGGCCAACATCATATACCACTTCAAACATCTAGGTGCATACCTATGTCGAGAATCTAGGGGAGAGATTCTTCCCTCTCCCTGCACACAGATTATGTCTCCTTTCAGAGGTGAACCGAGTAGGCATCTAACTAAGAGAGTGTTTAATATGATTCCATTCACAATAACCTCTAGTGCCTCTAATATAGAGCTGGGGCCTCATAGGCACACCAACACTTTTAAATCACACACCCTTGCAAGCAAGGCTGGGAGCGGCGCCGCTCAGTATGACAAACAAGGATTTCTCATGATGATAGTCGAAATCAATGATAAATAAGTTAATATGGCTTTGGATTCTTTAGACTACAACAAAGTAGACTTTATTAGAGTGAGGTGGAATCACCGGTGAAAGGTGTGTACTCACTTGGGTCATTCTCAGAGGTTCAACTTCTGGTAGGCCCTCTAAAGGTGACTCAACTTGGTTCGGATTCAAGGGTTTGATTTTTTGATTCTCTCAATGAGAGAAGAGCATACTTCTCTACCTTTGCACCTCACCCAAACACATCAAGCATATTCATCACTGAGATAGTTTCACTCCACCAATTCCACAAGTCTTTGGGTTTTTGTTTCTCTCAAAGAGAGAAGAGCATAATCCCCTAACAAGTAGAAGTGCTAAAGATTCACTATCTTGCTTTGCTTCCCCAAGTATTTGTCATGCTAGCAACATCTGGGTCTCGGTTTCATCCATGGGCATCACTTCCATGTAATGAAGAGCCTATTCCCCTACTTTTCTATCAAGATCCTTACGAAATTTTAACAAAGCCCTATTTAGACTACGTGAATGAAAAATAGTAAACAAACATGACATTTTTAATTATGCCTTTGACTATCGTCCTGCAAGTAAACTGTTAGAAAGTTTTGATCTTTGGCAAGCGAACCTGCAAACCATTGTTATGCTGCAGCAGAAAACTAGAAATAGAAAAACCAGAGCAGAAAACAAATGTCAGAACAGAGAAACAACAAATCAAAAATTCTAAAATTTAAATTCCTGTCTATCAAAGTTAGCACGAGAAAGTGCTTCGAGGCACGTGAAAAAGTACTTTGACACGCATGAGATTTCTATTTTCTCATGCGACAGAGTGCTACTAAGAGAAAAAATTTGCGCAGCTCGATGCAAAACTTCGCGCGAGACTCCATACCAGTGCTGTACGGACGTATGGTAGAGCTCAAAAAACACAGTCAAGAAGTTTGAAAATGAGGCCAGAAATCATTTTTTCTGCCCCACGGTGGGCGCCAAAATGTGTGTGCTTGAATGTGACCTCTAAATCATGCACAAACCCATCATAGTCTTTACTTAATTATTCAATTTACAAAGATAAACATGAGTTGTTTATCCCACAAACTCAATTAAAATGACTTGTTGCCTCCTAATTAGTTATGGATGTCGATTTTACCCTCAGAACGAGAGCCAACAACCTGACCATTGCTAACATGGAGGATTTCTAGAAAAGATGAAATGCCATTACTCTATGAAATTGAAATTGCAACTAGTCTATGAAAAAAGATGCAATTAATCTAAGAAAGTGAATTGAAACTAATCTAAGAATGAATTACAACTAATCTATGGAAGCCAATTGCATTTAATCTATGAAAACCAAATTTTCCTAATCTAGAATTCAAATACTTTTAATCTAGAATGGAAATTGCATTCAAACTAGAAAAGGAATTGCCATTAATCTAGAAAGCTTGCAAGAATAAAATTAAAATGTTAGACATATAAATGAATCATGAATGAAAGCAATGTATCTTCAATTCCAATTGAAAACTAGTCTAATTATGTAAATTTAAGCTTAAAAGCATGAAACAAATTAAATGCAAAATTGACTATAGATTTGATGCTCTCCAAAAGCATCCTCTCAAATGAAGAAAATGAGGTCCAATTTATAGAAAACCATGGAAAGAGAGTGAAGAGTTTCTTGAAAAGAAACAGTTGTCTCTTCATTCTCTTTTGAGACAAAAATACAAAGATTATTTAAATAAAAGAGTGAATTATTGCCACATGAGTGTCCTTTCACATGGAATTATTTAATTCCTTTTTGAGGATAATTCACCCAATAATTAAATAACCTTTCAATTCATTTTATGTATATTAGCTAAAGGGGGTGGAATTGATTTAATTAAAAGCACTTAGGACTTTAGAATTAAATCAATTAATCATAGGGATTTTTAGCTAATAAAAACTGAGAATTTAGGAATTAAATATAATGTCAGATTTATGCAAATTTGGGTTTTCTGCATTTGAAACTCAATCAATTAAAGTCAATTAGGAGAAGAATTTGCCTAGTACAATAGAACTTTGAAGATGAGAAAATTGAAGGATTGCACCAAAATTAATTGGATTATTAGGTGCCAATTTTGGGGTGTTACAACAACTAGATATGCATTAATAACATATTAACTAGATCTAGAGCACTAATCATAACATAGAAGAAAAGAAGCCTACCCCTATCAAAAACATTTTAAGGAAAATAGAGCACCACGACCACTTATCCAGAAACATAGAATTAGCAGAGTTCAAAATAAAGTACGAATTGAAACAGAAATTATTCTTATCATGCCACGTAGGGCTAAAAACCATCACCATAGTGTTAGTATGAAGGCTATTGTAGAAAAAACAAAAATGGTCTGATGGGCTAGCATAGATGTCCATAGAACAAACCATAACCACAGTTAGTTTCCTTTCCACAAGCTCTCTGATACAAAAATGGTTGCCCACTCTTCATGAAGGAATTTGAAGAGTTCCTAGGTATCATCTTCCTCAACAACTTGACTAGAAGACTCCTTTTCATGTAGCAGACAGAGGGTGGTAGTGGAGGTGTGCATGAATTTCAGCACAAATTTACTGACATCCATGAGCCGTTTTTTTGTTCCCTCCATGTCCTCCTTCAGCTGGGACACAATTTTTTCCAACTCAGCAATTTGGTGTTTGAAATTATCCGCCACGCCACTAGGGAAACTATTGCAAATCTTAGTTTCCCTCGCATCCTTAGGAGTTAGGTTCAGTTTATTATTCGTGTCCTTTTTGCTATCAGATTCCCCTGAGGCCTCCTCATTTTTCATCATATCATTGATGGATTTTTTCCCTTTTCTTTAGCCAACCTATTGGAGCGGCAAGTGTGGCACTATTGGGTATCAACATTTTCACTAGCATCAAGATTGAGGACAATTTTCTTGGTTTTTTTGTTAGGGCAAAGGACCAAGGCTTCCAGGGGTGCGATCTCTTTAGTTATCTTTTGGAGAATCCAGGATAGGGAGGATATCAAAAGAGTTAGGGATCACAAATGGGGTATTATCCCAATGTTTTCCTTTCAAACCAGAAGGAGTGGGAAGGAGGCCATGATCCAAAGAGATAGTGGGCGAAGGATTGGGCTATTGCGGGGAGTCAAAAATAATAGAAATGGTAGGAGGTGGGAAAATAGTATGCTGGAAGTTATAGAGCCACAACATTAACCCTTGGTGTAGGATGACATGTTTTTTACCCAAGGTCTTATCTTCTGTAACATAAACAAAATTACTTTCCATAGTGCATTAAATAGAATAGAATAGAAATTAAATCTTTATTCCTAAGGTGATTCAAGAAAGGTAAATGATAATATTAGAAAATTTCATACCGTCCTTCTAATGTGAAGTATTTGATAATAAGCTTAGACATCTTGGGCCAAAATTATAGGAGGTCTTACATGGTGTAGCCACCATGCTTTGGAACAAGTTTCTCTTCCGGACCCCTAAAGATTTAGACCAAATCTGTCTTAGTGGGGGTTTTGTTGGTGTTCTTCCATTTGTGACCAATGGTGAGGAGACCAGTGGCTTTCCCAATGACTTCTTCATTAATTTCAAATGAAATTCCATTCACAAAGACTCTTATGTCATTCCAAGACGATGCAAATTGAAAGGAAATCATTTCATTGAAATCAGCCATATTTTCCATGGAGAGAATAAAATTTTCCATTAAGGAGAGAATACCACATTCCTTATAGAAATACATCACCATAGGGTCAGAGATGAATCCCTCATCAATATTGCCGAGCTCAATTCTATGTCTGTCGCAACCCATATTAAGACCAGTGAAAACTCCAAAAATCTGAAGTAGGTAGAGCACACTCAGAGCCATAAAACCACAAGCTTTAGAATACCTCCAGCTCAGAGCCAAAAAACCACTAACACTACTCAGAGCTAGGAAACCACACTTCTCAAAATAACTCCTATGTATAGCCCAAAAAAACCCTGAACTTAGCAAAAGAAATATAGAAACTTGGCTGAGAAGTAATCTGCCAATAATTAAACTCATAATTAAGGTAGTAAATGCATTGCCCATCAAGTTGCATCGCTGGGACAAAATGATGAGAGACACGTGAGAGTTATTTTGCAGGATGCAAAATTTATCATGGAAATCCACACCAAATCTATGGCAAACCGCCACATTAAGAAAAATCCACCAAAACAACTTCTTGAAATGATGACACTTTAAAATATTATGTGGATCCTTCAGCCTAAGGTCATTCCATGTCCTCCTCGTGAAGACCCCACTTTCCTTTATCTTGGGAACACTACAAAAAAAGCAATGATTGTAGTTCCAGCTCATCTTACTTATGAGCACAAGATCCCCGTCGTAAGCCAAGTGGCATAGAAATTAAAAAAAAAATATAGGTGGTGAAAAGGAGGGAAGTGGTGGGCCCGACCTCATCCAGCAAAGGCCAACCAAAGGATTGGATTTTAAATTTCATAGTGAGTTATATTGCCAACACTCATTCCCCACCTAAGAAGGTTTTGATTAGACTTAGGGAGTTGATTAAGAACCCTCCAGCATCGTAATCTATGCACCAACAGACCGGTAGTAGCCATGGAATCCGCCATGTTAGTGATTTTTCTTGTATCCCTCAGTTCTAAAAGTGCCAATGCAAGCTAGGCCTGGGAATTTTTGTCCAGCTCACAAGAGTCAGCTCATTCCTGCAAATTGAGGGGCAAGAAAAGACTAATTGATGAGGATTTGATCCTCCTTCTTCTTTGAGCTCCACACACTCAGGTGGGTACAGCTAAAACAAGCTAAAATCTACATACATATAACTCACTAGAAAAACCTCATTATGCAGATGTGACCATGGATAGTTCTTAGACTTATAAAACATGGGAGTTCAACTCAACCGATCTTATACAGGATCCCACCTGTATGATCTGCTAAGAACCAGGGAAATGGACAAGGTAAAAACAAGGATATTCACCCTTCTTATCTTCTAACCCAAAGACTCAGGCATGCTAACCTATCAGATTCACTTCTACAAGGAATCACCAAACATATTTGCACTATTCAGTGCAACTTGCACACATTTCTGCTCTTGAACAGGAAAGGGAAAATGAATAGACTTAAAAGTTTGATGATGAAACTGCATAACCAACAAGTGCCTTATCTATTGGGCAACAAAGTCAAACAAATATGCATTCCCAGAAGACCCTAACTCCAAACTCACAAAAACCAAGTGAAATGCCTTACAAATCACCCTCTTCACTTCAACACCTAGACATCATATTCATATACAGATATTTAACTCTCAAATTTTTCCCCTGAGAATTACTCTCTCCTTGAAAGAGACTCAGAAACAATCTCACAGCTACCTTATAGCTAATGTATTAAAGTGCCTTACAAATTAATACATAAGAATCAAAATCAAACATACAAAGACATCAAACAAGTTTTGAACATGGATTCCTTTTGTTTTTCATTAAAAATCATCTAAAACTATACATTGTCCTACCATAAACACAAAAATAAGACTCAAAAGCCAGAATACTACCCAATAGTGTAAAATTAAACATCCTGGTTACAATCAGAAGAAAATATAGATATAGGAGAAAGGAAAACAACCTCAGTCACCGACACTTATCTTTCCCCAAAAATATCTTCAACTTCTTCTATCTGCAACTGCGAAAATCTGATATGATCTAGACTCAAAAGGCTCACAAAATCAGAATGCTCATTCCGAGACCTTTCCAGTGATATATGATACTTGATATTTTTGGTAAACATTGCCCTCTGAATCACTTAAACAAATTTATCTTCCATGCAAACTTTCAGAATATTCAGAATATGTTGAAATATTTGAATGTATTTTCAATAGTTGGACTATTGAATTGAAATGAATTTCATTTTGATATTTTGCACATATTATCTCTATTTTCTGCATTTTTACCTCAGAAGTCACCAGAATTTGACACTTGGCACATGTTGATTCGCTACTTTAAACTGGTCTTCTTAACTCACCTTTAACTCCTGCTCATCTGGAGACTTGGAGACTAAGCAGTCTCTAGATCTCTGAAATTTTTCCTTGACCTTGAGTCTATCTGGAGACTTGGAGACTAACTTAGTCTCTAAGTCTCTAAATAAATTTGCTAACCATGGGTTTGTCTGGCGACCACATGACCACCTCAGTCTCCAAGTCTCCTAAAGTTTCTGACTTAATCGTCAGCATCTCAAGACGTGGCGACTAGCGGTTATCTCCTGGTCACTTGATTATTTTACCTTAGCCGACCAGATTTGGTGACCTAGCAACTAACCACCCGTTGAGTTGCTGGCATTTTCTACTAACCATAGATTCATTTAGAGACTATGCAACTGAGTGCCATGTGTCACTTGTGCCACCTGTCCACCACGTCACTGCCTCTCTACAAAATTAGATTGCCTTTTGGTCATTGGCATGAAAATTGAGGCGCTACGTCTCCTACACATGCTTGGAGAGAACCTTTGCTTCATCTTCAAATCTCTTACTGTGCATTCTTGGTTTTAAACATTTGAGAATTCCATTTTAGGGGAAATGTGGGATAATACTTCTGGGATTTTTAAAGCTTTCACCATATTGGGCTCCAAAATTGGGGATCCCACCACACAATGAACCAATCCAGCCAAGAGGCCCACCAAATGGCCTCTTGGTTCTTTCTTCAAGCAGTGTGTTTTAGTATATAAAGACTAAAAACTTTCAAAACCCTATGCATGTGGGATAAATGCTTTTGTTCATTTTCAAGCTTCTGAAGGTTTCCAACAGATGCTGCTCACCCATGGCAACCTTTTCTTTGCTGATAAAAACCTTCATTCTCCTCAATATGGTGCGCTGCATTCCTCGGTGTTTGCACTTGAACTCAAATTTCACATTTATTCTTTTGATGCTATGGTTGTTTGGACTCCTCCTAGCATAGCCTTCCATCTACTTTTTGGAGTGTAATAGTAAAATAAACAACCAAAATAATGCACAGACCCTTGCACTTAGTGCATACTTCATCTTGTCTTTCAACACAGAGTATTAAATACAAGTGAGTTTTGTTTATTTTATTTGCCAAAACTCCCAACTCAACTTCCACACAGGACATTGTATTGAATGTTTATTTTAAAAAAAAAAGACTTTTTTCACTCCCCGATATTCATTGCGTAGGAATTTTGACTGCATATCCTCCTTCAAAACTTATGCAAGATGTTCTTGGCATTAAACCTGCAAATTGCATTTGATCTGTATTTTAAAATACTTTCTTTTGGATCCATGTCGCTAAGCAGCCCTTGAACTTCTTTTCTTCTCCACGCAGCACCATCATTCATTTTTGTTTACACAATTTAAAGTGTCGGTGATCTGGTCATTAAAGCTCTATCATTTATATTGTGCAAGCCTTTCAATTTCCTCCTATGTACTGCGTAGGAATTTGCATTGTTCTACTGCAATCATTTCATCGATTTAAATGTTTTCTTAAAAACCTTTCAATGCTCTCCATTCCACACCGCGTAGCCTTGTATTTGGTTTTGTATACCATGCTATCTCATTTGATAAACAAATGATGAATTCTTTCCCTTTTGAAAATGTATAAACACTCTTGCTGTTACCAATCCTTCCTTTTGCTTGGTTAATAAGACAGTTAGCTTGCCAATTTGTGGTTTCAAAATATGCCTTCTTCGCAATCACATTTTGGTATTGATTTAGCTGTCAACTTGTCACTTCCTCTAGGAAAGACCGCATTCTTTGAAATATGTTCTCAGATCCATGTTTCCACAATTTTCATTACCATCCAGAAGTAGTACTATCTAAATCATAATATTATTTAAGATAACACATATTTCAAAAGTATATAAGCTGAGAATTGAATTCCCACAGATAGAAGTTGTGTCTCTGAGCTCACGGTTTGGGCATTGTCCTTCTTGAAACTCATTTCTCATCTTCAAACACCCAACATAACTTTTAGTGCAATTGGATCATAAAACATTTGATTGGCAACCACAACAAATCAATCTTCCATACCTCTGCAGACTAATTTCATAAATAGCAAATGGCCTCTGGAAATGGCTTTGAAAACTAACCCAAAGACTTCACAAGAACACAGCATCAGAAAATTAGGTTCAATCCCCACATTTGAGAGCACGTACCAGAGGAAATTTCACAGAAAGATTTGAGACAAAAGATATCACTGATCAAATATAGCCTTCTGAAACATTGATTTTGTCCACATTGTCAATCTACACAAATCACCTTAGAAACAAGCTTTGAAAATTTACCAACCGAAACCCCAAAGACCCAAAATCTTAGATAATGATTCAATCTCACATAATGAAAATAAATCCATCATTAGCTTTCTCAGAAGATCAAAAGGCAAATTATCATTAAAGACTAAAGTCAGCTTGCTAAAAATATTCTGGATCTAGAATAGTGAAACAAGCAGAAATTTGATTTGGAAACGGCTTAGGAAAGTGACCAAACGGATTGGTCAAGGTCCAAAAATATTCAAGGAAGTACAACTCCACATCTAAAATTCAAAACAAATTTCAATTATATAGGACCTTGAACCAGGTGCAAACAAGGAAACCACAAAGTATGCTATTCAGAAATCTGCAAATGACAGCTTGGCACACTGATAGAAAATGCAATCAAAATCAGATTGGAAAACTACCCAGATGGATTCATCACCTAAAGATAGAGATATAAGAAGTATTTGACCTCTTTAATGCAATGTAAAAGGAATTGTTTCAATTAGGTCACAAGGTCAAAAGTTACAATTGGTCAAACAAGGCTACTCATAATTCTGGGCAGAACAAAGAAACAAGTCATTTCTGGAAGACTAACTTTGAGGAATCAGAAAACCTATCAAATAGAATCGAAATGGATTGATCTTTGAAAAAAAATTCTCTGATACACACTTTAAAAATCCTCAAAGGGGTGGGCTATGAAACTTAACAGGATACAAGATATTCTAATGCAAACTGGGCCCGTTACAACAAACTGACACTTAGGCAAAAATGCAGATTTGGACAAGTGCTCAAAACAAAACATCGTGAAACAACTTGAAACTCAAAATTAATGACCTGTATGTCTTCAAATTTCAAAACAAAGGTCATGAACACCTGACATGCATGGTATACCTCCAAATCTCATCTGGGAAAATATGCATAAAAGTACTTATAAGGCTTCAAATTACAAAATTTTAACATGGTACTTCAAAAACTCTTACTGTATTTTTTAGTCCCAACAGTGGCTCTAACTGTGGATGTGTGCCCCATGCGGGCATGCAAAGAATTCAAAATCTCATTTTTAGAAGAAGACCACCCCAAAACATGAAATCATACTTTTCTCTTTTATCTTATTTCTTCTTCTTCTCCTTCCCAACTCAAAAACAAGGAACCCCTTTATTGAAAGAAAGGACGACACACAACTGAAGGGAAAGAAAGAAACTATAAAAACATGAATCTTATTTACAAAGGATCAAAGCCCTGAAACTGACTTTATCTCTTAACTCTATCAAACATCTAATTTTCATCTCCAAAAATCCAAGGTAAACAGAGACTCATGCTTCCAAGTGTCTGATCAAAAACATTGTTATTCATCTTCAACACATCAAACCAAAAACAATCATTAAACTTACCACTACTTGGTAAAACAAAAGTACTCAACCACTGCATATGCTGATCACTGTGTGACATGAAAACATCACACTCTTCACTATCACTGACTTGCTGGAAGAAGAAAAATTCTAACTCACTTTCATGGCTGGAAACATCCACATCTTGAACATTAGTTTGCACCAAAGAATACACCTCTTTTACATCAACACCTTGCAAACTAAAAAATAATGTCTCAAAACAAATATTTGATTGCACAAAATCAGAGACAACTTGCTGATCCAAACCCCTATCACCATCTTGTGAGCAAGTATTTTCAATCAATGGCTCTACTATTATTTGAAAATCTGAGAAAACACTTTCAGACTTATTACTATCTTTAGGATCATGATGTGAACAAGAAATACTGACACTATGTTTATGAAAAATTGAATCCACACCAAAACATAAATCCTCATACTCATCATATATGACACCATTAAACTTATCACAGTGATATGCACTTTCAATTTTCAAAGTATCCAACCCAAGTATAGGAAAAGAATCCATATTACATGTATTATATTTCATGGCCTTATCAGCATCATCACTATCAAAACATATTTCCATCGGGCATGAAACTTTAAAGTCATTTGCAGGTGCATACCTCTGATAATCAGCTTCTAGAAGTTCTAAAATTTTCTCACTACTTAGCGGGCATTAAACTTCTTGTCCATTTTCTTTGATCTCTTACTCAATGCTGAATACATCTTCCTTGCTGGAAACAAGAGACAAGACTTTTTGGTTTATATCACTTTGTGCAAAAGACTCACTATCAATTTCATCTGCATCATATTCAGGCTCTTTCTGTTCACATGAATCATTTTCAAGATGAAACAAGAAATCATCAGTTACATGCTTAAAATAAGGAAACTCTACAAACTCAATGGAGTCACTTCCAGTTACAGATTCTTCCTCATCGTCTTGTTGTTCATAGACTTCACTGTCAACATTATAATCAACAATTACTAGCACAAGTAGTCTCAGCATCATAATCAATAATTTTAGCATAAGTAGACTTAGCACCATCTACATAACTAGATTCATATTCAGCATCCTCAATATCTTTAGATTTTGATTTCTCAATCGAATCTATCCATTCTATGGTATGTTCAATCGCTTCTTCTCTAAGATATGTGGACCAACTGACTGATTCAGGCATACTAAGATCCAGGAACATTTCAACATATGTGGACTTTTGAAAATCAACACCCATTGGAAGCTCATTATAAGCTTCACTAAACTTCTCATAAAACAAAAGTGCTGATTCTTCTTTTCTCTCTCCAATCTTACATCTTAAAATCAACATGCGTTGTTGTTGGATCTTTTGATTTATCAATGAAATATCCTTTTCTTTATTAATATTTTCAAAATCTTGCTCATATACTTCAGATGTAGAAAATATATCTTGACCCATGAATGTTGGAATTTCCATTTTAACCACTTATTTAATCAACACATCATATTCTATCACAAAGATTTCTATCTGAATTTATGCAACCACTAACTCATGAAATCACCGCATACTTCAGATTTTGAAAAGTGAAACTTCAAAAACAAGAAGTATGGAAACTTTCAGATCAATTTTCCCTTTTCTTAGTGACTTCTTCACTTCATAAGGGGCTTTTTCTTTCTTATAAAAATAGAGGATTACCTGGACAAGATTTGCAGCTGCTGTTCTTTCTTCTTCTTTACCGGATACAAGGCAAATCTAAAGCCTTTCTTGGAATTCCATCTGGTTATTCTTTCATAGAGTCGCCACCTCTTTGCAGAGGATAAATATCAAACAACAAGAGCTATTTGGAAATCACTTTTGATTCTGGAAACCCATTCCAACCAGAAAAGTTGCATAATCTTTTTCTTCCTTTCGCTGCAAATAAAAACACTTCTAGGCTATTCACACAGAGAGATCTGAAAAAATTTCAAATTCCTTTTCTGACTCTCTTTCTTAAAATTAGATTTAGATATTGATTCAACCAAGCAAGGAAACAAACATCTTAAACTTGCTGATCTTAAACTTTAGATAACAACTGATAATCACAAATTACACTGGCACAAAACAACTAGGATTCTCCAAGTTCAAACAGAGTCGCCACCCACAACAAGTATGGGATTAAGATTCACAAACTGGTCCAGAAATGAAGCAACAAATGATTAGCTCCAATGAGCTTTTAACCTTCAATTCTCTAGAAGATTACAATTTTTTGGGTATTTTGATTTATAACTTTTAAAACCAGAGATATTTTGAAAGTTTCAACAAGATTTTGTAATCTATGTCCCTAGCAAAGTCGCCATTTCTTTAGCGTGACTCGAATTGGAAAACTCACTTGAAATTTGATTTAACTTTTAAAATAACACCAGGTATTTTCTAAATAGCACAACAAGACCACTTCATCTTTATCCCCATCAGAGTCGCCATTTTGTTAGTGATTTTTCTTGTATCCCTCAATTCTAAAAGCGACAATGCAAACCATACCTGGGGATTTTTGTCCAGCTCGCAAGAGTTAGCTCATTCCTGCAAATTGAAGGGCAAGAAAAGACTAATTTATGAGGATTTGATCCTCCTTATGCTTTGAGCTCCACACACTCATGTGGGTACACCTAAAACAAGCTAAAATATGCATACATATAACTCACTAGCTAAACCACATTATGTAGATGCGACCGTGGATAGTTCTCAGACTTATAAAACATGGGAATTCAACTCAACTAGTCTTATACAAGATCCCACCTGTATGATTTGCTAAGAACTAGGGAAATGGTCAAAGTAACAACAAGGATATTCACCCATATTCTCTTCGAACCCAGAGGCTCAGGCATGATAAATTATCAGATTCACTTCTACAAGGAATCACCAAACATATTTGCACTATTCAGTGCAACTTGTACACATTTCTGCTCTTGAACAGGAAAGGGAAAATGAATAGACTTAAAAATTTGATGATGAAACTGCATAACCAACAAAAGACTAGTGCCTTATCTATTGGGTAACAAAGTCAAACAATCTCACAGCAACCTTATAGATAATGTATTAAAGTGCCTTACAAATTAATACATAAGAATCAAAATCAAACATACAAAGACATCAGAAAAGTTTTGAACAGGGATTTCCTTTGTTTTTCATTAAAAATATCTAAAACTATACATTGACTGACCATGAATACAAAAATAAGACTCAAAAGCCAGAATACTGCCCAGTAGTGTAAAATTCAACATCCCGATTACAATCAAATGAAAATCCAGATATAGGAGAAAGGAAAACAATCTCAGTCACCGACACCTGTCTATCCCCAAAACTATCTGCAATTGCTTCTATCTACAACTGCAAAATTATGATATGATCTGGACTCAAAAATCTGAAAAAATCAGAATCCTCATTCCGAGACCTTTCCGGTGATATATGATATTGATATTTTTGGTAAAAATTGCCCTCTAAATCACTTAAACAAATTTCCCTTCCTTGCAAACTTTTAGAATATGTTGAAATATTTGAATGTATTTTCAACAGTTGGACTATTGAATTGAAAAGAATTTCATTTTGATATTCTGCACATATTATCTCTATTTTTTGCATTCTTACCTCAGAAGTCACCAGAATTTGACACTTGGCACATGTTGATTCACTACTTTAAACTACTCTTCTTAACTTGCCTTTAACTCCATCTCATTTGGAAACTTGGAGACTAAGCAATCTCTAGATCTCTGAAAGTTTTCCTTGACCTTCAGTCTATCTAGAGACTTGGAGACTAACTTAGTCTCTAAGTCTCTAAATAAATTTTCAAACCATGGGTTTGTCTGGCGACCACGCAACCACCTCCGTCTCCAAGTCTCCTGAGGTTTCTGACTTAACCTCTAGCATCTCGCGACCTGGCGACTATCAGTTATCTCCTGGTCGCTTGATTATTTTACCTTAGCCGCCCAGATCTGGCGACCTAGTGACTAACCGCCCACTGAGTCGCTGGAATTTTTTGCTAAGCGCTGATTCATTCGGTAGCTACGCGATAGAGTACCATGTGTCACTTGTGCCACTTGTCCACCATGTCACTGCCTCTCTACAAAATTGGATCACCTTTTGGTCACTGGCACAAAAATTGAGGCACTGTGCCTCCTACACATGCGTGGAGAGAACTTCTGCTTCATCTTCAAATCTCTTAATGTGTGTTCTTGGTTTTAAACATCTGAGAATTCCATTTTGGGAGTAATGTGGGATAATACTTCTAGGATTTTTAAAGCTTTCACCATATTGGGCTCCAAAATTGGGGGTCCCACCACGCAATGAACTAATCCAGCCAAGAGGCCCACCAAATGACCTCTTGGTTCTTTCTTCAAATAACATGCAATGTGTTTTAGTATATAAACACTAAAAACTTTCAAAACCCCATGCATGTGGGATAAATGCTTTTGCTCATTTTCAAGCTTTTGAAGGTTTCCACCAGATGCTTCTCACCCATGGAAACATTTTTTTGCTGATAAAAATATTCATTCTCCTCCATATGGTGTGTTGCATTCCTCGGTGTTTGCACTTGAACTCAAATTTCACCTTTATTCTTCTGATGTGATGGTTGTTTGGTCTCCTCCAAGCATAGCCTTCCATCTACTTTTTGGAGTGTAATAGTAAAACAAACAACCAAAACAATGCATAGACCCTTGCACTTAGCGCATACTTCATCTTGTCTTTCAGTGCAGAGTATTAAATACAAGTGATTTTTGTTTTATTTATTTGTCAAAACTCCCAACTCACCTTCCACGCAAGGCATTGCATTGAATGTTTATTTTAAAAAAAAAATACTTTTGCACTCCCCAATATTCACTGCGTAGGCATTTTAAGTGCACAGCCTCCTTCAAAACTTACCTAGGCTATTCTTGGCATTAAACCTGCAAATTGTATTTGATCTGTATTTTAAAATACTTTCTTTTGGCTCCATGCTGCTACGCAGCCCTTGAACTTATTTTCCTCTCCATGTAGCACCACCATTCATTTTTTTCTTACACAATTTAAAATGTCAGTGATCTGGTCATTAAATCTCTGTCATTTATATTGTGCAAGCCTTCCAATTTCCTCATATGTACTGCATAGGATTTTGCATTGTTATGCTGCAATCATTTCATTGATTTAAATATTTTCATAAAAACATTTCAATGCTCTCCATTCCACACTGCACAACCTTGTATTTGGTTTTGTATACCATGCTATCTCATTTGATAAACAAATGATGAATTCTTTCCCTTTTGAAAATGTATAAATACTCTTGTTGTTGCTAACCCTTCCTTTTGCTTGGTTAATAAGACAGTTAGCTTGCCAATTTGTGGTTTCAAAATATGGCTTCTTCGCAATCACATTTTGGTATTGATTTAGCTGTCAATAGTTAACATGACTTGTTGCTTCCTCTAGGAAAGATCACATTCTTTGAAACATGTTCTAAGATCCATGTTTCCACAATGTTCATTACCATACACAAGTACTACTATCTAAATCATAAAATGATTTAAGATAACAACATATTTCAAAACTATATAAGCTGAGAATTGAATTCCCACAGATAGAAGTTGTGTCCATGAGCTCATGGTTTAAGAATTGTCCTTCTTGAAACTCATTTCTCATCTTCAAACACCCAACATAACTTTCAGTGCAACTGGATCATAAAACATTTGATTGGCAACCACAACAAATCAATCTTCCACACCTCTGCAGACTGATTTCATAAATAGTAATTGACCTCTGGAAATGGCTTTGAAATAACCCAAAGACTTCATAGGAACATGCCATCAGAAAATTAGCTTCAATTCCCACATGTGAGAACATGTGCGAGAGGAAATTGCAAAACAAGATTTGAGCCAAAAGATATCATTGATCAAAAATAGCCTTCTGAAACATTGATTCTGTCTGCATTGTCAATCTACACAAATCACCTTAGAAACAAGCTTTGAAAATTTACCAAATGAAACCCCCAAGATCCACAATCTTGGATAATGATTCAATCTCACATAATGAAAATTAATCCATCATTAGCTTTCTCAAAAGATCAAAATTCATATTATCATTAAAGACCAAAGTCAGCTTGCTAAAAACATTCTGGATCTGAAACAGTGAAACAAACAGAAATTTGATTTGGAAATGGCTTAGGAAAGTGACCAAACAGATTGGTCAAGGTCCAAAAATATTTAGGGAAGTACACCTCCAAGTCTAAAATGCAAAGAAAATTTCAATTATACTTGACCTTGAACCGGGTGCAAACATGTAAACTAGAAAGTATGCTATTCAAAAATCTGCATTTGACAGCTTGGCACACTGACAGAAATTGCAATCATAATCAGATTGGAAAACTACCCAGATGGATTCATCATGACCTGAAGACAAATATATAAGAATAATTTGACCTCTATAATACAATGCAAAAGGAATTTTTTCAATTAGGTCACAAGTTCAAAAGTTACAATTGGTCAAATAGGGCTACTCAGAATTCTGGGCAGAACAAAGAAACAAGACATTTCTGGAAGACCAACTTTGAGGAATCAGAAAACCTATCAAATGGACTCGAAATGGATTGAACTTTGAAACACAAGTTATTTGATACACACTTTAAACATTATCAAAGGGGTGGGCCATGAAACTTAATAGGATAAGAGATATTCTAATTAAAATTGGGCCCGTTACAACAAACTAACACTTAGGCAAAAGTGCAGATTTGGACAAGTGCTCAAAACAAAACAGCGTGAAACTTGTAACTCAAAATTAATGACCTGGGATGTCTTCAAATATCTAAAAAAAGGTCATTAACACCTGACATGCATGTTAGACCTTAGAATCTCATCTGGGCAAATATGCATAAAAGTACTTATAAGGCTTCACATTAAAAAAATTTAATATGGTACTTCAAAAACTCTTACTGCATTTTTTTGTCCCAACACGCCACAAAGTTCCCTTCCTTTTTGATTTGTCTTATCTTAATCTCCTGTAGATTTTCCAAGAGACCAAGGATGTCACTTAAAATAGTATCTACTTTCCACCCATCCTTGCAGGTACCTTGCACATCCTCAATAATAATTTTGGAGTCCCCCTCAATCTCAAGGTTTCTACTTCCAATAGCTATGGAAATTTTTAGGCCCAAGAAGAATGCCATGCCTTCAGCCTGATTAATAGTTTGGTTAACAAGAGGGCTAGTAAAATCCACAATTAAATGCCCTTTATGATCTTGAATAATGTCTCCTCCCACCTAGTTCCCACTACGAACAACCCCATCAAAATTAAGATTATCCCACTGAGGTTTGGGGGGGGCATTTAGTATCCTTCCTAATGAGAATCTTGGTGTTGTCGAATCTATCAAAATGTTTATCAATGCTCTAGTTTTTGGCTAATTGAAGATCAATATCAATAGGGGGAAGGTTTAGGCTCTTCTATCAAGAATCAATAAGTTCTCCTGTAGAATCTTAGAGCCAAGGAAGAAAACATCTACAGGGGAAAAATCCTTATTATAGAAAATTTTGTTGTTACGCTCCTTCTAGGTACACCAACAGAAGAGGGGGGAATTTTATGTCAAAGGAGATGAATCAATGGGTGTTGGGAGGGGGGTTTTCAATCATTGGCCATGTGCTGAATATATCAGTTGGTCACCCAAGATAGGTTGAGTTTATGGATGACCAACTTCTAGACCGCTGAGGAGAAATCATAGTGTAGGAAGAGATGGTTGATGCTTTCCTCCTCCCTTTTACAGAGGCAACATGTATTGGCCAAGATAAAACCCCTTCTGACTAGGTTATCCAAAGTTAGGATTTTTCCTTAAAGTACAGCCCACCAGAAGAAGTTCACCTTAGGAATTAGCTGGGAGATCCACACTTTTTTCCAGCACGTCGGGTCAGCAATCTCCTTGATAAGCAAGTTGTAAGTCAATTTGACCAAGAAGCCACCATTTTGAGTGTGGGACCAAAGGATTCTATTAGGGTGGTCAAATAAAGGAATGCAAGTTCTATGAAATAGATTCATGAGATTAGTGGCTAAGAGAATGAGATCGGGCCTATCAGCCAAAGGGGTTAGGAGGTCCATCCATTTCCCATTCTGAATGTAGTTTGACACCAAAGTTCCCACCCAAAGATTGAGGATATTCCTGAGTTGTGAGAACCTAGAGGAGCATAGGATATTGTCATCCATCCAGGCATCCTCAAAAAATTGGATATCCCTATCGCTGCCTACTTGCCAAATGATCCCCTTTTCCAGAGTGCTCCTGCATTTGAAAATACTATTCCAAATATTGGAGCCCTGAGGGTGGCCTTCCTCCATATACATCTTGTAGAAGCGGCCCTTGTCAAGATATTTGGCTTCCATAATTTTGCACCAATTGGAAGAACCTAAGACCATAGTCTAGGCCACTTTAGTAAGCAAAGCTCTGTTAAGTTTATTAATATTTTTGTTATCCAAGGCCTCCAAGGGACTTAGGCAAGAAGACTTTATCCTAGCAGATCAGAGGGAGTCTCTTTTTCTCCTCACAACCAGACCATAGGAAAGTGCGTTGGATTTTCTCAAATTTTTCATCTATGACTCCCGAAATTTTAAAATTTCAGAGAAAATACACCGAGATTCCCTGCAGCAAAGCAGAGAGCAATTGTATATTTCCAACACTACTAAGGAGCTTACCTTTCCATCCAGCAAGCTTCCTTTAGGTACACTCGAGGATGGAATTCTAGAAGTCATTTTTAACATCTTTAATCATCAGAGGGAGGCACAAATAGGTTGTTGGGAGACAAGCCCACTGACATCCCAGAATGTGAAGAATTTTCCCTTAAACAATTTGATCCATGTTGAAGAAAAAGATCTTTCTTTTATGGTAGTTAATGTGCTGACTAGACGCAGATGCATAGTCATCAAGAAGGGTCTTCCACACCCTAGCCTCCATAACTAAAGAGGAACCAAAGAGAAAAGAGTCATCAAAAAAGTGTTGCAAAACTGAAGGTGGGAGGGTGGTGGCGGGCTTAATTCCCTAGATAATGGCATTCTGGACCAGCTGCATCATGTTGCAACCAAGGAATTTTTCCAATAGGATGAAGAGATAGGGGAGATAGGATCCCTCTGTTGTAGACCTTTAGCCAGGGGAAACTTGTCACCAAGTTTACCAGTCATCAGAATTGAGAATCTGACAGTCTCAACACAACCCTTGATAATTTTAATGAGAGGCTGACTAAACCCAAAAGTAGAGAGCGCCTTGTAAAGGAAGAGCTAGTTGACTTTATCATAGGATTTAGAAATATCAAGCTTGAATTCCATACCGACAGCTTTATTATGGTCAATAGAATGAATAATTTCATCAGTAGTGATAGCAGCATCCATATTTTCCTATGAGGAACAAACCCGTCCTAGTTAGGAATAATATTCTTATTGAGTAAGGGTTTGATACAATTAACCATGATCTTAGATAATATTTTATAGAGGGTGTTACATAGACTTATGTGTCTATAATTCTCCATGGCTCTAGGGTCCCCTATTTTGGGAACCAGAACAATATATCTATCATTGAGCAGATGAAGGATCTTTCCCATTCTGATGAAGTCTCTAGGATCCCTAGTCACATATAGGCCCACAATGTGCCAAAATTCCTAGAAAAATGTAAGGGGGACCCATCTAGGTTGGGGACTTTGTAGGAACCCATGGAAAAAAATATTCCTTTTACCTCATCATCAGAAACTTGGGAGAGGAGGAGGTCATTGTCATCTTTATTCACAAACCTTTAGAGGTCAGAGAGGAGTTGATCTTGAAAGTCCTCCATACTCCCAGGGAACATTTGATAGAAGAGGTAAAAGAAGTAATCAGTAGCCATAGTACCAAGCTGAGCTGAATTAGAGACCTCCAACCCCATATTGTCTCCTAGGGTGCGGATAGAGTTCCTTTTCTGGTGCTTACAAGAAGATCTACGGAAGAAAGAAGTATTGTGATCCCTTTCCTCCAACCATTGGAGAAGGTATCTCTGCTTCCAAAAGACTCCCTCATTATCCATGAATTCCTTCCATTTTTTCCTAGTAGCTTCCTCATCTAGGTGAAGGTCCAGGCATAGGTCACCATAAGTCATTCACTGCTAGAGGACCTAAAGCTTTCCAAAAATATCCTTCTTGGTTATGAAAATTTCCCCAAAGTTGCTTTTACTCCACCCTTTGACAACATTTCTGATAATCTCAAGATTTTTAGCCACCCAGAACATAGCGGAACCCCTCACCGGGGTTGACCACCACTGTATGAAATTCATATGTAAATTGGGTTGTGAGGCCCACATGATCTCATATCTGAAGGGGGAAGGGGTAGGGCACTGAATTTCCACCCATTTGAGCAAGAGAGGGTTGTGGTTTGAGGTAGTCCTTGGCAAGGCAGTCAAAGAGGAATTAGGTCTTAGGTCCCAGGAGGAGGAGACCAAGAAATGGTCAAGACAAACCTGATTGAGGTGAGAACCTTTTTTTTTATTGGTCCAAGTGAAGGGGTTACCATCCATTTCCATATCATAGAGGTCATTGATGCTGACAAAGCTAGAAAAATCCCTAATGTTGTTAGTGTATTCCATCAACCCACCAAGATTTTCAGAGGGGAATAGGGGTGAGTTGAAATCGCTTACCACAAAGATTTTGGAATCCATAAGTGTGAGGAAAGAGGAGGATATTTCATCCCACACTGCTCTCCTCCCAAGGTGAGTGTTATGGGCATAAATATTAAAGTAGTTCCATTGTTCAGTTAAAGTAGTGAAAGTAACTACAATGTAGTATTGAGAGAAACTAATGGTGTCCCCCAAAACATGTAAGGGATTCCTTAGAGTGGAAATACCCCCAAATCCCCCACTATCTTAGAGTGGTAAAAAAGGTCTCTCGGCCATAACCTCCCCACCAAAATCTCAAAATTTGCATAAGTCATCTTGACCTCTTGCAACAACAAAATGTCCACCTCATAGTCACTGATACATTGCCGAATAGAAAAATGTTTCTGAGGGCTATTAAGGCCCCTAATGTTCCAGGAAAGAAAAATCATTTCTTAGGTTTTTGGCTTAGGTCAAGGGTGAGTTGCCTTCCTACAAAAATATCCTTAGCAACATTGTTTTTATCTCCTAGCCCTTTCAGAAGGTCTTCCCACATTAGCCTCGGTACCAACATATATCTTCTTGTTCCTAGCTTTTCTTTGCTAAGTTTTCCACTCCACCTCCTCGTCAGTCGTCATATCCAGCACTTTAGGTGTGAGGGTAGGGTTAGGCGATGCAATCGGGGAGAGCCTACTTTGAAGGGAGATCACAACCAATGCAGTAGTCGATAAACCACACGGGGGGCTCGAAGGAGGGGTCGTGGGATCTGAGGGATGGCGATATAAGTTACCAACTACAATTGGGACCAGGTCTAGTGGTGGGCATGGGATCACTTCTTCAGCTTCGAAAAAAGGATTGAATCCCTCAGAAGGGTTTGGCTATACTCCCCCACCACTTTCGCTTCCTCAGAGGCAATGATCTTAAGCTTCAACTCCTTCTTATAGGGACCCTTGCATTTTGCCTTCGTGTGGCCTTTGGAGTTACAATTTTGGCAGAAGAGACTGACATTCTCATAGACAATGTCTTGCATCCATTGTCCAAGTTTGGATTTGAGGACCGTAAAGTTGGGTAAAGGGTCTTATTGATTGAAACATTAACACAAAACCTAGCAAAAACTAGACATGATTTTGGTAGAGTTACCCTATCCACTGACATATAGTGGCCAAAAGAGTTCCTAATCCACTTGAAGACCTTCTCATCTCAAAACTCAAGGGGGAGGCCAGGTAAACAAACCCAAATGGACGCCATCCTACTAAGCTCGTCAAAAGGATCGAATCCTAGTTTTCACTTAGCAAGAGTGAGAAAATGTTTCTCATACAGCCAGGAACCAGACATGACAAACAAAAGATCCTCTGAAGTAGTAAATGTGAATAGAAATAGACCCCTAGGAATTTTTGAGACAAAAATTCTTCCTTTGAGTTTCCATTGGGTTCCCACCCACTTCCTTACCATGTCAATGGTGGGTCAAAAATTGAAGAATCTTCCCATAATGACAAGGTTCAAATCGGCCATGGTTTTGTCCACAACAGAGTCTGGGAGGGTAATTTTAGCTCCTTCCTCCATTAGGGAAAAATCATCCAAATTGGATTCCAAACTACCCAAAGGGCCCTCCACAACTGCGCCTTTCTAGTCAGCCTTCGGGGGGATTTGGTAGGGAATCTGAAGTACTTGCCGCAATACCCCTGTCAGACTCAACAACTTGTTCATCGAAAGAAGAATCCAAAGGAGAGTCCCTAGAAAGTGGGAGGAGGCTCCCCCTAGAGAATAATGTCATTTAAAATTCAAAAAAACTTCTAGCACGTGAAAAAGTTGCAGAGCACAATTCACGCAATTTATATCCTAAAAGTTGCAGAGCGCAATTCACGCTATCTAGGTTATATGTTAAGAAAGCATAGAATGAAAAATTATTATAAATTTCTTAGTGAGATTTGAAAAAAGGCACATCCTGGTTTTGGCTATGGATTAATATCAAAACAAAATCACATTTATCAATAATAGCTTTAATAATTTGATAACTTCAACATTTTCTCTTTTTTGAAAGAATTATCAAAAGATGTGTATTGAATATAGATCATCACACTAAAGGTGTATTGATAACATGCAATTGAAAACTATATACTTCATTTGAAACATTACAAATTAAAGGTATATCCATTTTAACCAGAGGATAAAGCTAAATTATATTATTCGGGGTTCAAAAAAATTCCACATGGATAGCGAGTAAAACAAAAATCTTAATGGAAAAATAGTAATTCTTATTGAGAAAAAAGTTCTAACGTACCCTAGTTTAAAATTAGACATTGATTCTTAATTATGATCATTGTGTATTCCTACATTTGGATAATAATGTATATATTTATTTTTTATACTAATAAGTAACAAAACAAGGGTGCTATCCCTTTAAAACAACCAGCTTAAGAGGTGCAAAACCATCAACACTAAAGTACCGATAACACTTTAAAAACAAGCTATCATAAACAACTATACTAGTTTAACATCATACTATAGAGGAAAGGTTTAACTCTGAAACAATAGTCTAGTAAAATATCTAAGCAATAAAGAGTCTTAGCATAAGGTCACCTCGGTCCATTAATAATACTAATTTTTTTTTTTTTAAAAAGTCAAATTAACCATGATGGGGGGTCTTAATTTTGCATCCAGTCTAATAGAACACATTTGTCCATTCCTTAGTTAGGAAATTAAAAATTTCCTTGTAGTTCCCTTCATTTTTATTGTCTTTCCTTAGGATCTTCTTTTGCATCATTTAAAGGGAGATGGCAGAGTTGTGTGTGATCCTCGGGCTTAATCGAGAAACACTCCCCAACTTTTTCTCTATGTCCATGACTTTGTTTTTTAGCAACTTGAGCTCCTTGGCAGTGGATTTGCATTCTATACACGTCCCTTCAACATTAATTTTAAAGGCCCCTTTTGCACTGGTTTTATTCATCTCCACTCCATCTTTTATTGCATCATAAATTAGGTTTGTTAGCCCCATTTTTATACTCTCATAAATGTGGGTAGAGCTATCATTTGTTGAATTCTCTAAGCTATCCATCTCTTCCTCAATTCCCCCATATTTATCAATGCCTTCACTCTTTCATTATTCCTCCTTAGTGCTTTCTTTCTCCATTAAATAGGTCACCAATCTGTGGGAACATCTTAGGTTAAGTTGATTTTTTTTTGTCTCTTCCCCAACTTCCTCCTCTTCATTGATAATCACCTGAATGTTTAATTTAGGTTTTTTTGCTAAAGGGTAGGATTTTTTACCGTTTCTCTTGCTAGCATAATTGGGAATTGGGGCTTTATGCTTCAAGTCACAAAGCTCATTGGCAACCATAGAGGGTGTTGGGGTTTTAAGGGTCCTAAGGTGGTAAGTGATTTTAGCAGCCCCAAGGTTAAAAAATAAAATAAGCATTTACTTTTGTTGGTGTTAGGGGTATAAATAATCTTGGCAAGTAGAGGTGTGGCCAACTTAGGGGATTCTTGAACAATAATTTTCTTCGGGGGCATAGATCTAGGTGAAAATGGTAGAGCTAGTAAATCAAGCCTTGCTGCAAAGAGAAAGGTATTTTTCCATGGTTCTTAACATTTAGTATCATCTCCATAACCAAACATTCAAGAGAATTGAGTAGAAAGAAAGGAAAGGAGATGAGATTGTAGTTCCTAAAGTGGTTTAATATTTCCCTCTAAAGTAAATTATTTCATAATATCAAACATTCTTAGTTCCATGGGGGTGGAAATTGATCCCTTTTAAAGCTACAATGTATCTTGATTTAACCCTCAATCCCCCTAAAAACTTGGTTGAGATTCTCATTATCAGCTACATGGATTTTCTTTTTCCATTTTTGGCTAGTGTTCAAAAACCTAGTTTCTTGGGCAATGACTTCTTCATTTATTTCAAATAAAATTGCTCCAACAATAACCCTTCTATCCACCCAATAAGTTGTGAATTTCATGGACAACCCTTCTTCAAACCCATTAATGCTCTCAATGAACTAAGAGACTTCCCCCTCATATCAAATATGAAAAATAATAACATCATTTTTAATCTCATCAAAATTACTTCTCTAAATATTAACCCTATCCTCACTCATTTTGTTAATTGAAATAATAGTTATAAAGAACCCCACCCTAATTTTTACCTTACCACTTTTCACACTAATAATAAAAAATAGAGTAAAAAACTATTAATAAAGGTAGATATGAGTAATTTGTGTGCTAGCTTCATCATAATTATTTCTTTCTGTTCTCATAATACTTCACTCATGCAAATATCCCTCTACTTTACATATAATAATTTTGGGGCAGATTATCACATCGTGCACAAATTTTCCCCATTTAACAAATAAAAGATATCTTTTAGTTGTCATTTCAACATGGTGTTGCATCACTAAAGAGGCTTGTTTAATGTTCACATAGCCCATACCATCTCTTGCATGCCACATTAGCTCCTTGTTTTTTAAATCCTCCAAATGTGATCCAAAACACCACTAACTACTCCATATTCCCATTTCATTATGTCTTATCATCAATTTCAAATTAAGGTTACTTTCCATGATACCATTCTCCCGCCTTTTCATTTTGAATTTATTATCATTGTCACCCTAGGTGCACATGAGGATTATGAAAATAAAGGTACACCAAAGCTAATATTAACTTGTAATCATCATTTTAATTATCTTTTACATTAATCTCTCCCTATAGGAGAGTTCAAACATAAGGTGGGAGGAAGACCATTTTTCTCCAATATCTCAAATTATTGGATTCAAGACCTAGGGCTACCATAGTGTTAATCACCCTATTACCTTCTCTGTAGGATTGGTTGATTTCAAAGATATAAATCCTTAAAATAATTTTATGAATATATCACATTATCTCTTCGATGGACCAATTGGCCTTAGTACAACCTTTAATAGTATCAACAATCATCTTAGAATCTTCATCTATTGACAACACTTTCACTCCTATCAAAAGATAAATTTAATTCCCCATAGTAGGGTCATCCCTTCCACATGGTTTTTGAAATTCCCTCCCAAATCTTCAATAAACACCACAATAATTTCCCTAGAGTTAGATCTCATGACCCCACCAACTACAACTTGACCACTTCTTGTAGCTCCATCAAAATTCAACTTGTGCCATTCTAGATTTTGTGGTTTCCACTTGGTCTTCCTCCTCTACATTCTCTTAGACTTTTCAAATATATTATAGGATTTGGGAAGGCTCCAATTAATTTCCACCTTATCATTGAAGGGGTTAGGGGGAAAGGAAAGGTACTACCAAGTTGCAACTAAAAGGTTTTCCTTAAGCAGTTTACAAAGGATTCTAAAAACTTCCTCTGCCAAGCTTTCAAAATTCCTAAATATCATGTAGTTCCTTTTTTTCACATGCTCCACCCAAAATGAGGGAGAGGACATGCATCCAAATTTCTCTGACCAAAGGATTGTGAGTTGACCCCCTCCATTCAGAAGCACAATATTGTATAGAGCTATTCCTTTCCTAGGGTATGTCAAGTTTATTCATCACCATATGCCATAAGTAATGGGCATAATTACAATATACTAAAATAAGAGGGATAGATTCCTTATCCTAATTGCAAATATCACATCTATTTGGTAATTGAAAACCCTTCTTTATCAGATTGTTCAGTGTGATGATTTTATTATGCATGGTTATCCACTAGAAGAAGTTAAGTTTGGGAATCAATTGAGGATTCCATATCTTTCTCTATAGTTCTAGGGAGTTTCTTTCCTTTAATAGTACATTGTAAGTTTATTTAACAAAAATTCCCCTTTGGGGTTTTTTCTCCAAATGAAATTGTCTTCCCTTGGAAATAGAGGTATTAAAATTTTCTTCAATATCATCTGCAACTCCTTATCCCTCTGCAGTATATTAGAATAGTTTTGACAATATTGAAGAATGTCCTTCCAATATTTTATATGGGATATGTAACATACAACCCAATTTCAAAAAATAATCTTGGCACTCACACTAAGGTCTCTAAAGATTTGGTGTAGAGCCAGAGGCATGTCCCCTATCCACACATCCTCCCACAAATTGAGTCAAACAATCATCTCCAATCTACCATTTTATCCCTATTTGAATAAGATTCCTACAATTGAGAATGTTTCTCTAGATCTTAGAACCACTTGTGTATCCCAGGGTAGAGAGGCTTCTAAAAATTAAGGTACTTAGCACCCATGATGTTTCTCCAGTAAGTATTATGAAGTGCAAGCTTCCACCCTATTTTTTCATGAGGGATTTATTGAGTTATGTTATTTTTCTTATTCCCATCCATTTATGTCTCTCAGGTCTAAAAATTGTATCCTAATTAACGAAAACAATTAATTTTTCTCTTCCATGCATTTTTGAAGAAATTTTATTTGCATCCTTTATGATTTTTCTGCCATAGTGCTTGCAATTTTAAGTAAATAAAGTAAACATAGATACCTTTAAGTGAGGTTGCAAGAAGTTGCAACTTTCTCTCACTACTAAGGAGTTTCTCTTTCCATCCTACCAAATTCTTTTGGAGCCTCTTCAATATTGAGGTCTAGAAGGTAGGGGTCACTTATTTGTCTATGAGAGATAGACCCATATACATCCTAGGAAAGGTATCACTTTGACAACCTAAGACAACTTTGATTTTATTTTGTATATTCGTCTTAGTGTTGATAAAATAGATACTATTTTTACAAAGTTGAAATGTTGTTCTAAAGATTTTGCATAATTGTTAAGGAAATCCTTCCATTCCCTAGCTTCAACAACAAAATCCATCTCAAATAAAATAATTCCATCCACAAACTATTATAAGACAACATGTGGGATGGTGGAGACTACCTTGACACCTTGTAGCCTACTCATTCTTACTATATTCAAAACATTCCTACCCAAAACTTCACCAAGAATTATGAATAAGTATAGAGAAAGTGTGTTACATTGTCTAATACCTTTAGTAGCTCTAAAGAAAGTCCTAGGGACCTCATAAACAAGGACTAATAATATGACATTTTCCACACATTATTTAATTAATTTTATCAAATTGTCTTGAAACCCTAACTTCCTTAAAACTTTAAAGAGAAATTCCCATCTCACCATATCATACACCTTAGAGATATATAATTATAGGACCATCCTTGGGAGATGACATATATCCATAGAGTGAATGATCTCATGTGTAGTGACAACTAAATCCAAGATTTGTCTCATGATTTCATGTATAGTAATAATTGCATCCAAGAGTTGTCTCCGAGAGATAAACCCCTTTTGGCTTCAATTGATAAAAGCATCAAGAAAGGGTTTGATCATGTTCAACAAGACTTTAAAAAATATTTTGTATATTTTTAACACAAACTAATGGGTTTAATGTTTGAGATTCATTGAGGCTCCTATATAATTTGGATTAAGGCGATGAAAGTGTTATTTAAATTATTCAATAGTTTCTTGTTCAAAAAAATCCTTTGGTTTCCATAGTGACATCATACCCCACCCACTATATCCTAAAACTCTTGGAATGATGTTGGTTTTAAACCATTAGTCCTAGGACCTTATAAGTTCTCTTTGAGAAAACAACAATCTTCACCTCCTCTTCAATTATCAGGGAAATGATTTGGGCATTATATGTAGAATCAATGGCCAAGGGCTGACACTATAAAATTGGGTCCTCTAAAATTTGGTTCATCTCTCTTCTATCCTCTATGTAAGAATTATAGAGTTATTTTCCAACCATCCCTCCCAATTGAGTCCTTTTTAGCCTCTTGCTCCATTTCATCATTTAGAATTTGCATAGTATTTATTTTCCTTTGTTTTCACATTGATCTATGAAAGAAGGTAGAGTTCCTATCTCCTTCTTTCAACCATTGAAGCTTGAATTTATATTTCCAGGAAATTCCCCCCTCTTCATATTCTCTTTCCACTTTTCTATTAAGGCCTCCTCTTCTCTATGTGTCACTTTAGAACCATATCCCTTGGCCTTCTGTTCTTGAATAGCCATCAATTTGGAATTGATTTCCTTCTTTTGAAAAAATATAATCTCTAAAAGTGAATCTATTCCATCCTTTCACCCTTTTTTTATTATGTCAAGCTTTTGATCCACTCTATACATGGTTTTTCCCTATATGGGTGTGTTCCACTAGCTTTTAATATAATTTTTGAAATTTGGATGCGAGGCCCACATAATCTCATTGTGGAAAGGCAGAGAACCGTAAATAGGTCTATGCATCCATTCAAGAAGTACATGAATGTGATTTGACATTGATATAGGGATGGATTTGAGAGTGGAATTGTAACCAATGTCCCAAATAGTAGAGACTCAAAATTTTTATATTTTTTCCTAAACAATATTATTCCCCTTCCTATGATTAGACCAAGTGAAACTTTGACCCATCAGTTCAGTGTCAAAGATGCCAATTTTTCTAATAAAGTTAGCCAAGTCTTTCATTTTGTTAGAGTAATCCACCACTCCCACCAACTTATTAGAAGGTAAAAAGGGAGACTTAAATTCTATTGCAATTGTCTAAAAATAATTTTTATCATCTAGGATCATAGAGGAGATCTCATCCCATACCTCCTTATGACTCGAGTTACAGTTAGGAGCATACATGTTGATCATGAATTAAGAGTTTTTCATTGAGTCCAAATTGATAGTCAGGTAATTTGAAAATAGAAAATAATATTTCCATTTATTTTTCTTGGGTTCTACATAGTGATGAATCCCCCCAAAGCCCCATTGACATTACTAATGAAGTAGTAAGAACCCATCCAAATATGCTCAACAATAGTGCTAAAAGTATCTTCAGTCATATTAAATTCTTTCAGCAAAATAATATCTATCTTCTTCTCAAAGATAAAGTTCCTTAGAGCATATTTTTTCTAATAACTGCTCACGCTCCTCATGTTCAATGAAAGGAGCTTCATTTTTTTATTTTGGATGTTGAATCTAAGGTCCTCTACCTTCTATTGGTGATTTCCATTATTGATTCATTTTTCCTCAAGATCCTTTGTGATGGATGACTATTCTTAGGCTCTATGCTAACATCAATTATCTTATTTCTTGTTTTATTTTTTTGAGTTGTCCATTCTTCATCATCCTTTGGTACATAGGCAGTATTTTTTGCATCTATTAATGAGATCCTTTGGTTCTAGGGATAGGGTATTCCTTTTATGAAGGGTATTCTTTATTCTCTTCCTCTAAGACAACCATATCAATTTTCTCCTCTTTAGTGACCTCTGTGGGAGGTGCATTTATCTTTTATTTTTAGGGGTTTATTAGGGGGAGCTCTATATCCTGAATTCACATGCCCTAGTTTGGAACATTTTTTTATAGTATTATAACATTTTCATATGCTAGCACTTGGGTCCACTTATCTAGCTTTGACTGAAAAGTAATAAATTAGGTAGTCTTATTAAGAGAAACATTTACATAGAAATGAGAAAAGATTAACCTATATTTATCCTTTTTCACATAATCTATAACCGCGTAGTGAACAAATGTGGTTCTAATGCATCTAAAAAAAATCATCCAAAAACTCAAGTGAAAGTACCAACATATGAACATACGTAGGCATTGTTTTGTTTAGGTCCACAACATGGTTTAACCCTAGTTTCCACCTAAAAATGGATAGGTAGTGTTTTCCATATGCTTATGACCTAATGAGAATCATTATTAGGTCCTCCTTCAAATTAAATTTGAATAAGAAGAGGCCCCCAAGAATAGTGCTTCAAGTAACACTCCCCTTCAACTTTCACCTAGTTTCCACCCATCTCCTTACCATATTAATCATCATCTTGAAAGAGAATATTTTCCCAACCAATGCATTATTCCTTCGATGAAATATTGTGATATACAACTAAGTCATGAAACCTAATTCTAGTTCCTTCCTTAGTCTATATGCATTTTGGGGTTAAATCCTGAACCATTTTTCCTTGATTCCTGTTAACAAGTAAATTTTTCTATCCCTTGGGTTTATGGCTCTCCTTTGGAGGCGCATGCTCATATTTATCAACTTCCACAAGGGTGTCATCATTACCATCAAGGGTGGAAACCAAAGAACCCTATAATGAACCCCTGAAACCTTTGTAGTAAGGCCTCTAGATGGTGACACTATACCAATGTTAGGGAGGAGGGTCAATAGGTGGAGGGGAAAAATCCTCTCCATTCTTAGCCACCATGTGCGAGCCATAAAATTTGAAAATTACTAAGTGGAAAAGTTGTAAAGTGTAAATCATATATTTGTTAGTAAAAAATTAGATGTTTTTGTAATTTTTTAATTTAATAATTATTTCTAATGGGAGTTTTCTTAAATAACACTATAAGGCTCTAACAACCCTATAATTTAATTGTGCATATATAGCATTCTGTAAGGATATTTATTAAATTATTACAAAAATATTAGCTTTAATGTTAATGAATTTATTAATTAAATAATAAATGTATTATGAAAATACTTGATAAATTTCTCAATCAACCAATGAAAGAGGAAAAATGGGTTGCTATGAAGGGAGATAGTGATTCTATGGAAGTTGAAACCAAAAAACCCTAAGAAACATGACGAGACCCAAATTTCTTGGTTGGCAGGTTTCTTTACAAGTTATGATGAGTTAGATTCTACTATGCATTCATTTTCAAAAGAGAAAAGGAAAAATGTTTAGCCTAATAAGAGGAAAGGTGTGAATAAAATGGAGGGTAAGAAGCAACATGAAGGAAAGAAAAATATGGTGGAAAGAAGAAGGTTGAGGGGAAAGTTAAGGACATCCTTGCTGGGAAGAAAAAATATGTTAAGGAAATGGATAAGATCACCCCCATTGCTGAAGGGGATGCATGTGATAAGTCTAGAGGAAAAGTGAAGATAAGTGAAATTGATAAATACCAACACATGGACTTGTCTCAAGAGCACCAAGTTCCTCTCTAGGATGAGCTATCTGAGGATTTCAATTTTCTTATACTTGGATTGGATGACAAGGGTGTGGTGGGATAATTCAAATTGTTTAAGTGGGTTTTCCTCAAAATAAACTAGATTAATGTGAAGTTGAGGTTTGTCTATAACATTTAGGAGGTGATGAAAGGTGGTGAGTTTCTTCCAAAAAATAGGGTTGAGAACAAGAAGATGATTTCTATATTAGAGGATGTGCTTCAAAGGTTATCTTGATGAAAAAGAAGTATAAGGGACACATCAAGATGTTTGAGGATAATACTCAAAAGGTTCATCAGAAGCTAGATAATATTATGAAAGTGAACGAAATAACTATTTAGAATAGTGTTGAAGAGATTTTCATTTTAAATGAGAATGTCAAGAACATGAGAGATGTAGATTTGATGGAGACATCTAAGGGTATTGGTGATTCAGGTAAGTTTGTAGTTAAAGGTAAATAAAGTTCATCTTCAATGAAGTAGGGGTCGATCGATCAAACTCACAGTATCTCCAAAAATCCCTTGTAAGATAAAAAAGAAGAGATTTAGGAGGTGGTCAACTTGCATGATTTTCATCCTCAACATGACATTGAAGTAGCCACTCTTTATGAGTTACAATAGTTGTTATGTTTTATATTTTTCTATTTTATTTTATGTTCGCTTGTTTATGGTTGGATATACATATCTTTTAGGTGTTGTTTCTTTGTAAAGGGTTTCAGGTCCCTTTCAAAAAAAAAATTTAACCTTTAATCAATAACTTTTAGAATCAACATGACTAAGCTTTTCACCCCATATATTTAAAAAATACTACTATGAGATATGCAGAGATAAGTTGTTTAAAAAATTTGATATTCACTATGACTATATACAAGGGAGGTTTAACGGGGATTGATGAAGGAGGAAGGATTTCTGAAATTCTAAAGAGCTTTAAATGGTTCAAATATTATTGTAGTTTTTCTCATTAAAATTATAATCAAAAGTTTTTTATATATTTATGATTTTCCACATTATTAATCATTGTGTTCTTACATAATTGTTTAATATGTAAATTTTGAATCTTTAAAAGATAAAAGGAATTTAATATAATTAATCTATTATATATTTAGTGATAATTCCTTTAGGTAAATAGTCTAATTAGATAGTCTATAATAGACTGCATGTGCAACTAAGTGTAGAAGGTGAGCATCTAGATTGAGATGCATATGTATTTAGGAAATTTAATGTTATTTTAAATTTGTGCACATAAGTATAACAAATCTCCTTGTAAAAAGAAAAGTGACTCATCATTAGAGCACGGTCCTTGTTTGGAACCCATAGTATCTCCGTCTAATGTGCTTGATTTTTCTCCTCTCACATGTTTTCCACATTTCATAAGCAGTGTTCATCAAAATGGGGAGGGAGATGATATGCTTAAATAGTTTCTCTATAGCTCCTCTTGCCTAATGGATTGTCATGTGTGTTTACTTGTTTGTAATTTTCTTCCCCAATGATGTGCTAATTTTTATTGTTTTTGTCTTAGAGCTCTCTTTATATGAC
>MU219941.1:200192-210511 GCA_018584345.1 Thuja plicata | reverse complement strand
ATCAATGAAAGATATAACGTACCATACCAGAATACCAGATTGGCGAGGAAGTGTTTATTTTCTTTATTAATACCATAGAACCAACAACCATACAATAACCCAACACAAATATATAAAGTAGCCGGTTCGTTGGGAAAACCAACGGACGCACCTCCTCGCTCCTAACTGCCCTCCCGACAATACATAAATAAGTCTTAATACAAAATGACTTTATTTCCTACTACAAAATGATTCAATTACTCCTACAATTCTAAACCCTTAGGACATTTCTCCATGAAGGATATACAGGAAAGCATGTTCAGGTTGTTCCATCTAAAAAAGATCTTAGATAAAATGGTGAATGATTTGGAAGTTAAGTACAGCACAATAAATTCTCTGGAAAAATTAGGCAATAGGGAAAAGCAGTTGTGGGATGCTTCAATACCAAGATCAGCAAGCTTGCGAGATTGATTGACCTACAAATTGGAGGCTTTTTGCAACCTCCTTAAGAGATATCCGTATTCACAATGAGAATGATGATTTCAGGCTTCAGCAGTTATCAAATTTAAGAACATCCATCACCCTCACAGTTGACTTTTATACGCATATATTGAGTTTCCAATAATCGGGAGTCATATGAGATGGTAGCAATATGACTCGGAAGTCACAATGTATACTTGGTTGGCTGTGTGAATTTCCTTGAATATTCTATGTACTTAAACACATTTCTTATGTAACGCTGAACAATAAAATATTTGATATTTGTGAATCTGGGGGAGTATCTTATTAAATCATAAACAGTGTGCGTGCCTACATAAAATAGATGCACTAATCCTACTTTTTGTTAAAATCCCATAAATGTAGTTCACCCAATAAGGATAGTTGGAATGTCACTCTTTTGTGCAAGCACATAAACCAAGAAGATTATGTATGATATGAAAGATGGTGAAAAACTTTGGTCTTGGAAGTGAAAACAGCAAAATAGAGACTGTTAACATGCACATTTTTTTATTTGTGATGTTTCCCTTCTAAAATTAGAACCATAAAATAATGATGTGCCCCACAATAAGTGATGTGGATTTAAACAAGGCCTTTATAAATATAAACAGGCATGCAATTAAATGGCCATATCATGACTAAAACAGGAATCTAAATTTGTTAGTGAAAGACGGACAGAAAAAGTGACGATAAATAAATTATAAGCTCTTTTCTCCCATTTAAAATTTCTCAACATCCATCACCAGTCTTATCTTCACTAGAATTCTATTAGTGAATAAGCTTGAACCTCACTGCAATAGTAGTTTTCGTTTAAAAGCACTATTTTTTAGCCGCCTGTCATACATTCTAAAAATTTATTTACTCTGGAGCATCTGCCCTCTTCACATAACCATTCCTCCATCAACATTGAAAACCTGCAAGAAGTAGTAAATGGCACCATAAATGAAAATGCTGTACATTTTCTGTGAGGAGATAATGTCTATTTAAGATATATTTCTCATACCTGGCCTGTAATATATTTGGCAGCTGGATTAAGTGCCAAAAATTCCACAAGACCTGCAACCTCCTCCGGTTGTCCATATCTACCTGCCAAATTAAACACACAACAAATAATGTAAAAAGTTGTAGAAAATTATGTGCCCCGATTGTTTATGTTGAGTGGATAGAATGCCACAAATTATCGTGATTAGATCTTAACAACTTTCAAATAGTTTGCAGACTCAATGTTTACCCAGTAGCAAAATCAATGCGAAGAGGTTACCAGGTGGTTAAACCACAGTGACAATTTTGAAATGGCTTATTTGGTAAGAGCATATCATGGGCTCACCTCTGTTATGTATGTTTTGGATTAATGAAGTTATGACCCTTTTCTAGCAGTTTTTTAATCTCAATATGATACGAATTGATGCAGGAGCATCTCACGGATCAAACAATCAGCATTAACCATAAAAAATTTCTCCCTATTTGTGTTTGTAAATAACAGCTCTAGGCTCCAATGGTGCAGATCTCTAGATTTTCATTTCAATGTCGTTCTAAGATTTTCTCGTATAATTGTCCCACTTGGTGAGAATCTTGAAGATCCTGTCTTGCCACTTGTCTATCAGTCCATGACAAGTTATGACATCTCTTTCAATATGGGAGTTACTTATGGTAGAATCGGACATGAAGGCATAATTTAAAAATTAAAAAACAGTAAGTACTCACTCACCGAAAATTCTTGCTGGAGAGTAATCACAAAAGAAACTCACTGATGAGTTTTAGGTAAAAGTCACGGCACTTATTTGTTAAAAAATCACAGAAAAAATCAACTGACTCATGTAAAAATTTGTCCAGCATTCAGTATAAAAGGAGACTGATTTTCCAATTGCTATGAATGGATTTTGGGCACGAGTCAAAGATTTTTCAGTTTCTGCAAAGCAAATTTAAGGCAATTTTTAAGGATTTTTCAGTTTCTGCAAACGGATTTAGGGAACAATTTGAGTTCCAGTTGTTACGAACAGATTTGGGCCATGACGTAAGGATTTTTTCATTCATTCATTTTCCAACTGCATAGAATTCACGTCCTACCTCAAGCTTCTAAGTTCCTACTTTCACTCATTAGTTATAAAGAGGCATCTAAGCCTCATTCCAAATCACTCCCAAGTTTCAAAAATAGTAAGGACTTGATGTTGCAAAAACAAAGTGACAAAATTGTGAAAATGGCTGCCCCTTGACCCCAGAAGGGGCACCGTTCCTTCACCCCTCTGGAAGCTCCACCGCCAAATCCTCATCCACTACCATCCCCAAATTTACATCCTTCGTCCCCTCATGCCCCATATCACAAGTACTCACATTTTTAAGATCCTACATTCTAAAGAATAAATGCAATTGAGATTGAAACATGTCTAAAATTTAAATAAAATGCATGAACAACATTTTGCTTGCCCTAAACTACTGAGAACATTTGATTGATTTACATCATTACTTGTCTGAAATGCTTACCCAGAGGTATGGTTTGAAGAATTTTCTTCTCAATTTCATCACCAAGTGTTGCTGTCATATCAGATGCAATAAATCCAGGAGCAACAGCGTTTGCCTGAATAAAAAACAAAGTAATTATAAACACATAAGCATCCATTTCTGGTTCTTACAAATTACTTTGCAGTTAGCATAAATGTTTACCGTAAATACAAAGAAAATGGCTAAATGAAATCTTAAAATAATAAATGAATGTTCACTAAATTTTAGAGGCATACTGTGATATTCCTGCTTGCATATTCCCTTGCAACAGTTTTTGTCAGGCCTATTACTCCAGCTTTGGCTGCACTGTAGTTAGCTTGTCCTATATTGCCCGTCAAACCCACTACAGATGAGATATTGACGATTCTACCCTGAAGGAATATAAAGCAAGGAGATTTATTTAAACAAGGAAAAAAATATAGGTTTTTAGAGCATACAAAACATATTAAACATTCAGTTCATTTTAAAATCCTACCGTTTCATCATGCCAAACAATGGGATTTCCCACTATTTATAATTTTACTTAATATACAAGTAAGAATAGAAGATTATGTATCTAAATTAACAAAAACTAGAAATAATTAAGCTTGTGTATTTACAAACCATATGCACAAGATGAGCATCTAAAAATCATATTTCATTTCCAAAATAACTAAAAATACAATACACCACAGCAACAATGTAACTTGAATGTAATAAAACAAATTCCAAAATATATGAAAGGCTTGCAACATCATACATTAAATATTTAAAAAAATTCACAACAGGAAACACGCTGCATGTACCGAGTAATGCCTCAAGATTATCCTATGAAGCCTGAATTTCACATCATTGGTAACAAACAAGACAATTTTCTGTGCTTCATACTTTCAATTTTTCAAAGAAACAAAATCATTCTCCTAAAATTTTGGAGTTTGCATTTTGTGCTGTCATATCATATATTCATATATGGTATGACAGCACAAAATACAATACACCACTATTTATAATTTACTTAATATACAAGTAAGAATAGAAGATTATGTATCTAAATTAACAAAAACTAGAAATAATTAAGCTTGTGTATTTACAAATCATATTTCATTTCCAAAATAACTAAAAATACAATACACCACGGCAACAATGTAACTTGAATGTAATAAAACAAAATCCAAAATATATGAAAGCCTTGCAACAACATCATACATTAAATATTTTTAAAAAAATCACAACAGGAAACACGCTGCATGTACCGAGTAATGCCTCAAGATTATCCTATGAAGCCTGAATTTCACATCATTGGTAACAAACAAGTCAATTTTCTGTGCTTCATACTTTCAATTTTTCAAAGAAACAAAATCATTCTCCTAAAATCATATATTCATATGCTATGAGCTCTTTTCAGTCATTTTATAGTCCCTAAACTATTGCAACAATCATAAACCAATCTGCATTTTCAGCATAGCTAACAAACATGATTCTCAAAGAACCAATTTGTGATAAAAATGGCACTGTTTTTGGAATTGAAATATGTCAGATGGATGGATGCATAGAGCACATCTGTGAAGGTAGCACAATAAATTTTAGGAATTCATGTGAAAGATGCTCCTTGTCAGGATGCCATGAAGCATGATGGAGCGGCTTTAGACAATTCTTCTCTTCCATAATTCGTGTTTGATAAAAAAGCATCCCTCCTAAGTATAATATAAGGCATTTGGGCATTAAAATTTTAAAATGAATCCGGGTACTACATAGCAGAGAACACATTTACTTTTCCAAGCATGACCTAGGAAAACCATTCAAAGATTATGCAAAGAATTGAAATTTAATAAATGATTTGTGGCAGACATGAACTCTCTGAATTGATTTACTTAGGCCTATAAATTGGCACAATAGTTAATCTCATTTGCATTGTGATTTCCACATGGAATATAATACATATATTTTGCCAATTTCTTTCCAAGTTGCTTGTCAGTTGTGATTGTTTTGCTTGCCAAGTCCATGTCAAGTCTGAGTCGTGTTAATTTGTCTATTATTCAATGTAAACAACATGCTGACCTGTTTCTGAGGCATGTTCTGTGAGATCAATGGAAAATTAAAATTTCCGGGTTAGCCACAGACAGCAAAATCTTATTTAAAAGAAATGCCAGGATCATAACATTTGCGGCACCAATACTACTTGATATAAAAAGTTTGTTTCAGTAATGAGGGACTCGATCAATATAGAAAACTGTAAAAGGTCAGAATTATTTACCACAGAATAACAAAATTTTATTTGGAAGAAGAAGCCACCAAAAAGATATTCATAGAATCAATACTAATAAGTATACATATTTACTGAAATAATAGGACGCACATAAATAGGAAACTGTGTCATATCTCATATATTTGGAAAGTGCGTATATACCAAACAAAAAGCTAAGGAAAACTTGGCAAGCCAAAAAAAAATTAAGTGGACTGTATGGAGGTCTTCTTATCCTACTAGCTCTTGCTTCCTAAGCATCCATAAAAATCACCCAACTACCATTATTTATGTAGATCCTTACATACCTATATTATAAAATGCCATCACAGATTTGATTGTGTTTTTTGTTTCATTCTTAATAGGATTTGAAACTATAAATGATATAAGTTATGCCTACACAATTATAGTACAAGATTGAAGATCTGTTTCTGAAAAGTTGTGATATGAAGCAATGCCAAATATTAAGTGATGTCATTGTGTAGAACTTGTCATGATGAGCTGAGAATATGCATAATGCTATAAAGGATGCACTGTGAAAGATTAGGTTGAAAGTAAAGCAGGAAGTTGCACTCACGAAAACAAATAAGAAATTTCTGCTTACTTGCTATAGTTACACAGTACACTGCTTATTATGCACATATGTCTAACTGTTAATATTATTGAAAAAAATAAAGTCATGAATCTGTAGGCGTCATATAGGAACTCTTATTATTGTATTTTCATATTACATAATACAGTAGTCACTTGGAAAAGTAAGACTCACTTTCCTCTTCTTCATCATGATTTTGGCAGCAGCCTGTGTAGAAAATCAACAAATTATTACTTACATGAACAATTAGCATGATGACACAAAAGAAGTAAACATAAGATATTTGTGTATTGTCATTAGTTATGCCACTATTCAGAAAATAAAGTTAGCTTAGATATATCATAAAAATGTACCTGTGTACAAAGGAATACACCTGTAAGATTCAAGTCAATGACATCCTGCCACTGAGATTTTTTCATCCTCATCATGAGTGTGTCCCTTGTGATACCTGCAAAGAAAACAAGGGCACGAATTCTTAGCAGGAACGTAATAATTTTTTTGTGGAGTAACTGATGCATCTTATCCCACCATAGGAAAGAAAGACATGAAAGGACAATAATACCTGCATTGTTTATCAAAATGTCAACTGTACCCCATGAGTCAACTACCTGGTCAAATAAAAAAAGTAGAAACAATGATTGAGTACAACAAGATATCTGCTTGAGAAAATAGCTTGGCATCAGAATGAGATATTGAACTGATTCTTACTGTTTTAAACATAGCCTCAACGTCAGCCTCCTTTGAAACATCTGCTCCATAAATCAATGCTGAGCCACCAGAATCTTCAATCTGCAATCAGGTCACTCTTAACAGATTGCTTAATGCCATAAAAGCTTAATTTACATTTGACATTACTATAAGTTTTCATAAAATCCAGGAAATAAAAAAAAGCATGAATGGGCACACATGCTGAAGACGGGAGTGCAGAGATTACAAAGTTTGGCATCAAGATTCATAATAGATACATGATATAAGTATCACAAAAGATATGTGGTCCTATCATTGAAAGGGAAACAAGTTATCTCTACTCCACCCTACGCTAGATCAGAATGTTTATACTGCCAATTTAGTGAAAGACTGAATCAATGTTTAGAGTGTCTGATCCCTTAATTATCATTTTGATTCTACCCTATATACCACAGTCGAGCAAGGCTTATGCAATTCACCACTTGAGTTTTCACCTGCAAGCTACATAAGAAAAATTTACGTTTGTAATATTATGTCCAAGTTATTAATCCTGATCGGCATACATGCACATTGTACCATCTCCCTAGATTTGATAAATTAAATCTGATTCCTCTTCCTAACTGCTGATCTTTCTTTTAAATCTAGACCCTTAAACAATCATAAGGAACTTAAAGTCTTAAACCATATAAAGAAGCAGTTCAGGAATTTGGATTTGTATGGTGAGGTTTGTTTATTTAAATCCAATTACTATTCAACAACTACAGTTTACCCTCAAAATTGGGCATGGAGAGGGTTCAAGCAATTTTGCACTTTATTTTCCTATTTCAGATTTCTCTTGTCCAAATATAAACGCTGTCTTTCCCACTCCTCAGGTCTAGGAAAAAAGTCTCGATTGACATGAATTCTCTTTTGAATTTTATAATTTTATGAAAATGCTATATCTATTCATGAAATATCCCTGTCCTATTCCTTTCACATTCACCACAGGTAATATGGTATCTATCCTTACCACACATACCAAATTTCAGGTCTACAAAGCATGAATAGACAAAATTCAGGCTAGATTTAAATTCAAACCATTCAAAAGAAAATCACTTTTTGAATCATGCATTTTAATGTAAATTTAAATGACTCAATGGCAAAACCTTAATTTCCTACAAGCACTACAGCAGATTAAGCAGGTACACAATGAAATCTGTAGGTGACAACAAATTCTGCTTTTGATCACCCTCATGGGAAAAATTAGCATGTCACGTCTCTTGTGCTCTCACTTCTTCTAGACCTACTGGTACTCAACATATGCAAATTCTTATTTTTGTATCGACCATAGCAGAGCCTAAGGACCATGAATTCAATTACAAATTTAACAGTAGTTCAATGTACAAGCCAAAGATGAGGTAAACGATGGTGTTCACAAATTCTTCTTTGCTAATGGCATTCCATTCCATATTGCTCACCCTATTCATTTGAAGGATACTATGTTCAAGGTTGTACAAATAGGGCCTTCGTATGAGCGGACAAACGTTACCATCCACTAATCAATGCCATGGTCGCAACTAACAAGAGGCCTTACTTGCGCCCCGTTTGGTAACAGGAATTAGACTGGAATTAGCATTTTCTAATGCTGAGTTAATAAAATACGCAGTTTGGTAACGTCAACCGGAATTGGAATTGACCATTTGGAATTCCCATTTTGGGAATTTGAATCTTCCACTTGAAAAGGTGGAATTGGGATTACAAATTCCAATTCCCCTGTTTTTATGCCAAAATTAATAAAGTTTTCGGATCCGGGCATGCCTGTTGGTGAAACTAAAACATTTATTATAAGTTTTCAGGTCCGTGGTTGCGCGGCATTTTCATTTCATTGTAAAAATTTAAAAAAAAAATTAGACTTATTCAAAAAAACTGAAAAAAAATAAATAAATTTGTAAAAATTAAAAAAAATTATGATTTTATTTATGAAAATTTTCTAAAAAAGGTAAAAAAGAAAATTAAAAATTAAAAAAATGAAAAAAATGAAAAAAAAATGAAATTATTAAAATCCGGGTCAACCAAATGGCTCAAACTATATTCCGAAAACGAGAAATCAGAATATAAAATTCCTGATTTGACCATTTCCAGCACTAGATCAATTTCAGCATTTTTTAATTCCTGCAACCAAACGGCTAGGCAATTTGATTGTTTAGGGAATTGTAAAGATGCAGAGTTTCAGTTGTAGGTTCTCAAAAAATACCAGGTCATGCCATTGTGGTGCAAGTTGTGACAGATGTAGGGTACTCTAGAAGCTATCTACTAGAACCCGTGTGTGCATGCCATGAACAATGCATGTAAGGGCATTGGCAAAATTAGGAGAATCAATCAGATTGTAGCTGCTGTGAGATGTCAAGATGATAATCTACATTCAGCACACATAACATGCTCAATTTTGGTCCTTCTCTAAAAAAGAATTCACCAAACCCATTAGTGAGGATGATTTAGAGTGAATCAATTAGATTGTAGCTGATATCATAGATGTTCAGATGATAGGAAAAGTCAAAAAAAAAAGGTGAAGGAAGTGCAGAGCGACAATTTATTGTCAGATTACAAAAACATAACCTCCATCATATCCCCAATTTTCATAGTGTCAAATATGAGGACTGAAACTTCAAGCCATAGGAGATATATGAGTGTGTTGATGGCACACTGTAATGTCCCCTTTCTGAAAAGAGTATTTATAATAAATAATAATAATATAGTATAATGTAATTATAACTATCCTGCACCTCCTGAATATAAGATAACCTCTTAGCAAATAAATTTAAGGAGACCATAAGATTTCGATGAAGAACAAATTTTATAGGAGTTTCTAAAATAGAAAGCCAAAGTCCATTCCTCCCAGCTCAGTCCCGCATTTGTCATGGACCTGCAATAATAATACAGGTGTATACATGATCGGGATTAATTAAAATGTAAACAGTACTCATGTCTTTCTGATCGACAATTGCCTTGAGAAACAGAATCGCCATCTCAGAGTTAAATGCTATTTTGAGGCATCCACTGGCATAAAGGATTGTTACTGTTGTAGCAAGAAATTATTGTTGAAGCAAGTAATTAAGAGAAGTGACTATCGTTGGAGCAAGCAGTTTAAAAGAAGAGACACGGCTCTTTATAAACGACTTAATCCCAGCAATGGGTTGTGACTTTTCGTACTTCTCCATGGGTATATATTGGCAGTCATTAAAGTGGGGAAGGGAATGGGAAGAACGGAAGACAAAATCAAAAACAGATCACAAATACCGTTTGCAACACGGCCTATAAGAACAGCAATCAGCAATGTATATTAATATAGACAAATATATGAACTGACACTAGCGATATATACATAACTATATATATTATATATAATAATCTGATTTCCGTGATGGGATAACCATCTTGAACTAATTAAAGGCAATAATAATAACAATAAATACATATAGGATATATATATTTATTTGTAAAACGATATAAATAATAATAATAAATATAAGTAATATTTATTATTTACTGTTTGATTGATTTGCATAAATAAGTTTATATTTAAGTTGTACTTGGGAGGGCCCAAGTCGGCCACCTTGAGGCGGTAGAGTTTATCCAATGATGCTCATATATATTGGAGGTTTTGATGAAGGACAATCATATCAAAAACATAACATGTGAATGTCCTCTTCATCAATGCTTGGAGCGAATTAATAAGTGAATTCAGTCAGCATCTTAAGGAGCAATGTCAATCATGGTAAAGCGAAAATGTCAAGGAGACTCAGCAAATTCAATATGCTAGAATCGGTTATCCTTGCAGTCCTTATCATCGCCTAATTAGTAGCC
>MU219941.1:174868-191417 GCA_018584345.1 Thuja plicata | reverse complement strand
ATCATTTGCAGTTCGAGTCTACACTGAGATTCATCCAGCGAATTTGTGCATTGAAGAAGACTGTACACTCAGCAAATTAGAAGAAGACTATTCATTCAGCAAATTAGAAGAAGACTATTCATTCAGCAAATTAAATTATACACTTAGTGAATCATCCAATATACTCTTGCAGTTCAAATCGTGCATATACGCTAGACATTGAATGACTTTCTCAGACTACAGATTAATATTCAGAATTCGTGTTTTCCGGGATTGATAGATTGATATTCAGATTTGTGTCCAGTGATTTGGAGATTTGCTTCGTGGATCGGGGATCCTCAGCAAATCCTCAGCGATATCACATATCACTGTGAGTTATTGTAATAGTGATTTTGAGAGAAATTAAATGGTTTGATCTGAATGCTGGGTTTTTCCTCATAGATGTTTCCCAGGGTAAATTTACTGTGTCATTGTCTTATTAATTAATTTATTTTTATTAATTGTCTAACGCTTTAGATCTGATCACTAAAATTTAACAGTTTGAAGGAGCATTTGGAGCAATTGTAGAATTGAGACTACTCCAAGTGAGTCTCTTGTTTCATTTTTTTTTCAATGTTTAAAGCAGAAATGTCAATCAAATGTCTGATTTTTTCCCCTCATATTTCAATACTTTAAATTTGCACTATACTTGTAAAACATGTGCACTAGTGGCAATGAAAGTAGTGACCAAGAAGGGGAAGAAGTTGAAAACGAAATAAATAAAATTGGAGGTGAGAGTGGGGGATTGGGGGAGTTGGGGTTGAAGCACAATGTGCACAAAATCGATGTAAGTGCCCTTGCCTTACCTTAAAACCCTATGCACAAGGCCCTTTTAACCCCAAAAAACCTCTTCTTTGCCTTGTTCATCCAATAGATGTCAAAAAGAAAAATTCAAGACAGACTAGAGAGTGGCTATGTTACTGATTTTAGAGGGAGCTACATAAGGGTGTGGTCTCATTTCTTCTGTGTTTCTGGCAAAGGAGTTAAAATTTGTAAAGATATAAAGGAGTATGTGAAGATAGAATGTTATAGATTACATATAGAGGCAGAAAACAAGTCTAAAGGTGTTGTGCAAATGGCAATGCAATTTCCTTCACATCCATCTATGCCTCAGCCTATGTCATCCAATGCTAGTAGTCGTAGTGGTATTCATAGTGCGGATGCCACAAGAGGAAAGAGGAAGGCTAGTAATAGTGGGCAGCCAGGGACAGTATAAAATATGTTCAATGTGTAGGCACGGGATATGACAGATCTATTGCTAATTTTGTATGCCTATGCCATCCCATTTCATGTGGCTCGTTTATTTTACTTAAAAAAATGGTCAACGATATAGCTACTATTGGTCCCTCTTTTGTACCACATGGAGATCATAAACTACGCACTACCCTCCTTGACAAAGTATATTCTAAGGTAAGTTTGGTGATGAAGGACATAGGCGAACTTGGATGAGTACAGGTTGTTCTATTGTGATGGATGGGTGGACCAATATTAGACATCAGTCACTCATCAACATCATAGGCACATGCTCAGCTGGCTCTTATTTTCTTTGAGTCATTAATTGTTCAAGGAAACATAAGGATGCAGACTTCCAGTTTAACATTTTAAGAGAGGCCATAGAGGAGGTTGGGTCCTTGAATGTTGTTCAAATGTTGTTCGGGTAATCACTAATTCATCACATGTTTGCAAATTGGTTGGCTTTCTGGTGTAGGGTGGCTACAAGAACATCTTTTGGACTCCATGTTGTGTTCATGCATTAAAGTACATAGGAAAATTAGATTGGGTAAAGCAAGTGGTGGCACAAGCTAGAAATACTCAAATGTTACTTCGCAACCACTGCACCTCATTTGCTCTCTTCAAGACTTTTTCAAAGAAGGAATTTCTCAACCCTGTGGAGACAAGATATACCAATTACTTCATTTTGTTAGAGAGGATGATTGAGGTGCATGAGGCTCTACAATTGATGGTGGTAAATTCAGAGTGGAATAGATGGCCTAATTCAAGCACTGTTGAAGGAAAAGAAATCAAACAAAGGATCCTTATGATGATTGATGGTCCACTATGAGGTAAGACATTGCTGATTTTCATATTTTATTAAAAAAAATCTGATTTTAATATTTTAATTTTATTGTTGAATTTTCAAAGTTTCTAAGCTTCCTAGTTGTCAATTAACTTTGAGATATATAATCTTTAATCTTATTCTTATTTGAATTATTTGTTTTGCAATTTGCAAATATGTTTGCTCCTTCATCTCACATGTTGCAAATGTCGTTAGATATGTTATATGGACTCTCCTAGTCTTGGAGAGATAAATGAGACATTTGACCACATGATTCAAAAGATGAAGGAAGTAATTTTAGCTAAGAATCATAATATGGACTTATATGAGCAGCATATTAAGCACATTGTCATGCAAAGGTGGAACACTGTGAATGTCATTCATATGACAGCCTTTGCACAAAACCCAAAATGGTATGACCCCAAGCCTAGAAGGTCACCTTCTTGTGACGATGATGAGCTTAAGCATGGGTTAATGAAGGCCCTTCAAAAGATGTATTCACTTGAGTAGTCCAGTATGCTTCGCAAACAATGGAATGCCTTCTCACATCTTAGTGGTCCAAACTTCAGCATGCGAGAATCAAGGATGGATAGAGCAGTAACGGCTCAAAAAGACTCTATTGGATGGTGGCAAAGGCACAAATGGCCTCCTTTCACAAGTTGCTAGTTCATCTACTAGGGAGAGGAATTAGTCTACATATGGGTTTATGCACTCCATCAACAATAGGCTTACCTTTAGACGAGAGGAGAAGTTAATGGTTGTAAATACTACTCTACACTTAAGCATTGTCAAACTCCAGAGTATCTACTGAGTCCAACTTTATAGTTCGATATTAATCCCGAAGGCACCACCCAAGTTGATGAGGACAAGGCACAAGAGAGATTGGTTGGGATTTCGTTGGATGAGGCAACCTTTGAGGCTGAGGCCAACAGTGGTAGTCACTCAGAGGACACTAATTTTGATAAAGAGCAGGGGCAGCAGCATACTTTATTCGTATTACTTTTGAGTGTTTGACTCTTTTGAGACTTTTGGCATATATGACATTTTTGTTGAAACTTGCAGCCTTTGACCATTTTGATATTCATATTACATGCATATTGAGAATATATGAATACAATTTGAATTAACTATGTAGTTACAACATATATATGAAATTTGAATTTATGAATTTCAACTCTAATTTGAACTCTCAATTCAACTTAATTGCTATGCATAATGTATATGATGAATGATTTATCAATGTTATCATATGAATATTTGAAATGTCTCTATTTATTTTAAATTTCACCTATTTTTTATATAGTCATCCCCTCTGGCATCCCCTGCCATCCCTAAAAATGGCAAAAAATAAAATAAAATCCATCCCCAAGACCCGTCCACCCAGCCCAGAAACTTGTTTGGTAACGTAGAATATTATTAGTAATTGCCATTTTTGGCATTTGGTCATAGCTTCAATCTCCTCTCATTTTTAGCAAGCAACAATCTTCAGTTTCAGGGTATGGATAGTTTGGCTATTTTTAGCATATTACAATTTATATTAAATGCTATTTTTGGGTAACTAGTCTAAGTCTCAACCTTTCCTTAGCTTCAAAGTACAGAGTCTTTCGTTTCAGGACTTGGTGAAATTCTTAAGGCCGGGAAATATTATTCTGTTATTTCACTAAGGTATTTTATCAAGTGACTTCATGATTTAAGTGAAATAAAGTGTCTGAATGACCCCCCTTGTGCCACACCTAGACAGTGTCAACTTAATTTGTTTTTAAGTTGCTAATAGGCCCCAGTGGTGAACACCAAGCCCTAGGAAGGGAATATAATATTTTATTATTAATTGATGAGAGCTTTTATAGCGGACATTGGGTTTGAGGAGAAAAAAATAAAGGAATTCAAAAGAAATATTTTAATGAGCAAAGTGGACATCCACTAGGCGAGATAATAAAATATTTTAAAGGGCAAATATTATTATATTTTTTATTTGTTCAGTTGCCCTAACTTGTGTTACCCAAATTTCTCATCATGTTTCTCTATTTGGGGTTTGGCCTTCATTTTGGTTATGTTGAAAATAATTATTTTTTATGTTCTCTTTGATTGGAAGAAAAACCAGAGTGGTTTCTGAAGTTGATTCAACTCAGCCTTCCTGAGGACAAAATCCCTCTTGAAGAAGACTAGCTACAGTAGTGAGAGATCTTATTTGGCTGGTGTTGTTGGAAATATCTTACAGGTATTTAACAGTGCAATTAAAATTTGGGAGTTTTGAGTGTTTCTTTTCAGTGAATGATTTACAGGTTTCAAAATACATTGAAGACATCTTTCCTAGCATGGAATTATTATTTCATTTCTTGGTGTGCTTTGGTGATTGGTTTGTTCGCATTACTGGCGTAAGTGTACCTTCATTCCTGGTGAGGTTTTATACTTCCATCTTGGCATGAGTTTTTGCAAAATCTTAGCATTTGGCATGAGGGATTAGCTTTCTCTTGCCGTGGCATTTATATTGATTCCTTGGTGTGGATTGTTGTCTATGCTTGGGTGGTGTAAGGATTTATCATCACTTAGCATTATTTGTGGTGTAAGGTCTTCATTGCTCTGGCGTGGAGATTTGATATCCCTTCCTAGGGCGATTTGGTTTCATTTACTTGGCTTTGGTGTGCACTTTGGCCAACCTTGTTTTCTATTCTTCCTTAGACGTGGCTTCTGGTTTACTCTTCGGACGTGGGCAACACATAACTGTGAAATCAGTTCAACATTCCTGGCATATATATCAGTCAACCATTTATGCTTGCTGATATAATTCTTTAGTGTTGTAAGGGCAGCAATATATCTTGGTTTGGCATCTAATTAGAAGCACAGTTCTGTTGGGGACGCTATTTTTATTTAATTCTGAGTGCTGCAACTTATATTGCAGTCTGATATATGTTCTATCCTGAGTTTCATTGAGTCATTTCCAGACTGGTTTCAGTTAGCCTGTATTTTGTCACTTTCATTTTGTGATTGCAATAAAGGTAAGGGTTTACATTGCCAATGTTATATTTTCATTGAGTGCGTTATTGGAATTAAGTTTGCAATCGTGTTTGCTTTGTCTGTTATTATTATTATTAAGCAATCCTTGTTAAATGTTGAATGAAATCAATATCAAACTGAAAACAACACACTGCAAGTAAACTGTTCTTAAAATGACATGGTGAGGATGCATACAGTTAATGTGCCGAGTGTTTGACAAAATACCTTCATAGCTGAGAGGGTGGAAGAAGTGTAAACAATTAGTGTAAACAGGTTAGCTTACAACATATAACTTGCAATTTTATGCAGAAGAACAAGCAAGGCAATTGGCCAGCTGTCAAGAGAATCCTTGTTTACATCTAAGATAACATTCATATGGAGATAGCCTAGACCAGAGTTGTCAAGGCAAGCCTCATTGGGTACACTGATTCAAATCAGGCAGGAGATGCTAATAGAGAGATTCAACTGCTAGATATGTATTCTACTCGGACTCCAAAGCTATGCAGTGGACTTGCAAGAAACGGAAAGTGACAGCTATACCCATGCTAGAGTTGAAAATCAAGGAGCAGTTAAAGTGGCACAAGAATTTCCTTTCGTAAAAGGACTATTTAAAGTCTTGGAGTAATGCAATCGCAGAGAGTCCAGTTCGAAGGCAACAGACTAAGCATGCATAGTCACTACATAAGAAATTAAATCAAGGACTGTTGCAGCTAAACTTTATATAGAGCAGATTACAAGCTGTGGACATCTTCACGAAGCTGTTGGTTGAAATGGACTTTCTAGAGTTGTGCAAGTTGCTTGGGTTTACAGATTATGACAATTCTCTTAATTAATGCCATATTCCTCTCAGCCCTCTGAGTAGAGATTTTGGAGAGGATGTTAGAATGGATATAAATCTCTTTTATGGGGCTTACAAGGGTTAAGAGCGTACATGTACTACAGAAGGCCAAGTTAATAGTCAAAATTAAAATACAAAAGAAATGAAACATATAAATGGACATGAAATTATTCCATGGTCGTCAATTTCTAATTATTCTTTCCTTACTGAATATAAAATGAATGATATCTTAGGAGCTCTTTCTCTTCTATTCTCCACTTGTGTTTGTGTATTACATGTGCATATAATAAATAAACTCTTCACTCATCATCGAATATTATACTTCACACTAGCATCCAACTAATGCAAAGAATATAATATATTCAGACAATATATCTAAAAATCCTTAAAAAATATATAAAAATTTACCTCTCTAGAAACATCTTCAGCCTCCTTTGAGGACCGAGCATAATTCACAAGAACCTGCATCACCATTTGATTGATTATAAAATAGAATTGCTTTCCATTGAAATACGAATTATTGTATCTAAAACAAACAGAAAAAGGAACTACCCACATACAGAAAAAACTTGAGAGAAAATATATTGATATTCATGAATGACCAAAGTAGGTCAATGAGATTCATAAATACATACAATAAATATAAAAATCTACTAGAGTAAAGAGAACCCTGAGAACTAAAAGAGTCATTAACACTAAAACTAGCCATTAGAACAAATTCACCTCTAGAAGACATGGAGTTGATAAAGAACATATCTAGAGAGCATGGTTTGAAAGAAGAGTCAACACGCCTTTGTAGCAAATCTCAAAGCAAAATAATCAAGGATATCACTATTCAACACCATCACAGGACCCATAATGTCTGTAGGCGAAAATATATGGCTGAGGAGGGCTAGGCACAACAATTCTAGGGAGGAGTTGGGTCCTCCCTCTAGAAGCACTCATAACACTCAAGGCTAAAAAATCTAAAGAGATGGAAAGAAAAATAATAAAACATGCACGTCCCATGTCTTGGGCTGCAAGAAAAGAGAGGCAGAGGGCTTCTGATTGCATATTGAAGTCAATCCATGATGCCTAATATGACACTGAGAGGACTAAGATGCCCAAGCAACGGCACACAAAGATGGGTGCCTTTTCACTGACTTGTGCCTATGACTCCATGGAATGGCAACATACAAAGTGTGCTTGATATCCCTTTCATGTATGACAGTCTAATAGGAAGAAATAATCATTCTAGTAGCCCTAGGGTTACCCTATCAATCCATCCATCTGATGGAGACAACACCAAAGGCATAGGACCACGAGGCAGGGGACAAAAAATTGGATCAGATTGATGACTGGGTAGCACCTAGACAATGCATAAATAGTTTACTGGGACCATGAGGAGAGTGATACCTGTACAGCACAATCAGGTGGCAAAGAAAACTGTACTGAAGTGCAAATATCATTAAGCATAACTTAAAAATCAAAATCAAATACCCAACATGTATTGCAGCATTAAATATCAATCAATTCTCTTTGACTGTCTTGACCATGTGATATTACAAATTTACACATGCTACAGCTTCATTCTAGTTGGCAGTATAGATGAAAGCTTGGACATAGGACCTACATTTCATACAAAAAGAGAGAAGTTACCATTTGCAAGATCAATAACACAAACTCAAGAGAGTATAGAAAAACAAAGAGCCACTATTCACAAGCCTGAACATTGATAACACAATGGAGGAGCCTCCCAATTGAAATCAATATTGACTAATTAGGAGGGAAGATCATTCTATCTTATAATTTGCAGCCTATTTTGAGCTTGTGACAAACAATGTCCTCGATATAGAGGCACCATAAGTGGCAATGAAAGTGGCCCTGGGAATGGGTATCACTTCTTTGCCATTCAAACTTTATCACGATTCCACTTACTTTTATAATCTATAGTGTTCTGTAAATAGGGAGGCTATAGCTCTCTCCACCATGAATAAACAGAGTTTGATGGAAAGAACCCTTCCAAACACCTCAAAAACATTTCTTAAACTGCTCAGCAATGATTGTCATACACAAAAAATTGAACACAAATGGGTCGCCTGAGAAAACCCAACTTAGCTCTCTTGCACACCTACAAAAACTTTTAATGACAAAGTAATCCTTATATATTTCATCATGTTCATCTGTCAAAGTGTTGCATATAAAAGGTTTAATGACATGGTTTTATCCAGCTTGAATTTGTTGTTTGTTCTGTTCTTACAATGTTTTTTATTCTTAAGGTTGTATTGTTTGTCTACCAAATCTTGCGCAAGAAGAAAAGTGATTTATAGCTGTCTAGGAGCAGAAGAATCAAGAAACAAGCAACACTGAAATCTTCTAGGTCAGAAATTGGCGAAGAGGTAGAAGCACAGCCCAACCATTTCAATAATGTGTGAGCTGGTAATGACAAACCAGAAGTGCTCCTTGAAGTGTTTAACAGTTGTTTTAAAGGTAGAACCCCTCAAAGAGCATGTTGTGCAGGTGATGGCCATGTCTAAGTGGCAAAAACAGGTAGAAAGGGTGCCTGAAGGCTATGAGTAATCTATAGATGGCATAGAGTGACAAAGAGCACGCAGAGGGTTTTACTGGGTTCAAGTGGCATCAAACATTGAAAAGCATGCCTCGCAATGGTTGGGCAATGTTTTTGTGGTCAATACAGCAGAAGGATGCTCTTGGCAGTGTTGTCAATTTTGACAATCTCTCAAGTGTCTGGCTGGGCGTGGGACTGCTCCTAGCCCACTTTTGTTGATTTGAAAGGTAATGGTTCCTAAAAAATAAAAAATGTCCCCAACATGACTGATTTGTTGAGTGACCTTTTCTTGATTCTTGAAGTAACCAGGATATCACATTAGTAATTGATAATTAGTAATTAATTAATCAATCATTAAGTACTTAGGTCCCTTAATACTTTATTACACTTAAGCTAAACTTAGGAGTGCTTTTCTATCATTAGATTGAACTAATTATAGGTCAAGTTGTCTCAAGTCATACGATTAAGACACTTCTCATGCTCTAATTTAATCCTCTCCTATGGTTTTCATCTGGGGTTTTATTTTTATGTTTTTATAAACATTCATTGGATTCATTGTAACCTATCTAGGTTATTCATGTTAATGATAATCTCAATATCAGATTCTCTCTCAAGGTTGCATAGCATACAGTCATGGCTTTTTCAATACAAATGTGATAGGTGTTTTGGTAGCAAGTGATTTAAGCAAGCTGTGGGGTTCACTATAAACTCCAACATAGTATCAAAGCACCAAACCTGTAACTTCATGTCTGTTTTCTAAGAGTTCCAAACTTTGGAGAAAAATTGCCTCATCCTAGAGATAAACGAACATCAGTGTTGCATTTAAAGCAGTCAAAAACATGAAGGTCACCTGTCAATTTGTCAAATTTTGTGAAAAATGCAAAAAAACAAAATAATAACAAATTTCAGCCAAAAATTTTGCTCAATGCATTTTGGAGAAAAACAATTTCTTGGTCTTGTCCACAATCCCAAAAAAACATCTAGGTATCTATTAGATTTTGCATGCAATGAGTAACTTTTGTAGAAATCATATTACAAGGGGCATGTTTGTTGGCGATCAACTGGCTAAAATTTACCATGTTTTTCAAATATTCATAACTTGAGCATACAATGTTGGAATCAAGCAAACTAGGTATCATCAGAAAGCTAAATCTGAGCACTTTCTAGTGATGTAGTTCTCATTTTCAAACTTTCTTGTTGATTCTTGTTATTCTCAATCAAAGTCGGGTCTTCATTTTCTACTATTGAGCTCATCTTTTTGCCAATATCTCCAATTTTCGTGATTCTTGCAACGTTGGAAAGGCGATTCATAGCTCTTCAAATTCATACATTTACAATGCAAGCTTTTGAACTCGATTGTGTGTAGAATTTTTATCATCAATGTTTCGGATCACACTCCATGATTCATCATCTTTTTTGCTCCTTATGCTCTCTTGCATCCTAATGATGGATCACAAAATGTGATCTGAAACGTTGATGATAAAAATTGTACACACAATTGAATCCAGAAACTTGCATTGTATTCATATAGATTGTGGAAATCTGATAGCTCTGCTCCATACATTTAATTTTCCTTAACTTTGCTCTAGGTACATTGTATTCATTTTTTGTGTTTTCAAATTTTGGTCAATTACTTGGATGTTTGGCACCTAGAAAGGACCTATTTGCATGAGTTGTCATCATTAGATCTATTTTACATGTACTAAGATTATTGGAGCCTGATTTTTCCATTTGAGGAGTTATCATGAGTTTTTCTATTCCTCTTGTTATTTTATCTTGCAAGAGGATAATTATGAGGCTTAGTGAAATGGCATCCTTACATATCTCAAGTGGCTAGATCTTTGTCTTATTAGCTTGGGGTATCATCATAGACCATGTTATAGGATTGATTTGTTCTAGTGTTGATACTAACACTTTATGTTCTATATCGGACATTGATTGTCACTACACACTTTGGACTAGACTTTTGGAGAGTCAAGAAGACCCTCAATACTCTCCATTCCTAGAGGATCTTGCAGCAGATTGTCTCATTCCCCTTGCACATGCAGATTGCTTACCCTATGATATAATACTTTAGAAGAGATTGAGTATATCACAGGTCTTGCATGTCCCAATGGATCAAAGACTTGTCTTCTAGTTCCTACTCCTCACATTGAGACCCTATCTTCATCTGTTGTTGTCCCTAATCAGCTTGGCATCAACAAAATTATGACCCCATTGACTCAATAAATCAGGAAATACATTATCTTATAAACCTAGCTACTTGGGATTTATATCTTACAGACATCATCCTTGTTTGTGGAGTTCCAAATTTCAGATTTGTAGGATTATCTTGAGGACAATCATTTCCTCTTCGCTGATAGTCACATTAGTGTTGGCATCCCATCTTCATCGCCCATGGTTCTTATTCTACATCAATCTTCATAGTCTCTTGGATTGACATTATCTCGTTCTGACATGAGGGCATTTGAGCAGTTTTCAAGGCACATATTGTTGGAATCTGGATTATTTATTCTTCCAATTTATGGGATTTGTCCAATCACCAGTGGATTTGTTTCTTCCTATGGGGAGACATGTTGTTTGCAGGAAAAGGATTGTATTTTGTCTTTCAAGCATTCATCATTGGCACAAGAGCTACTTCTTTATAGGCAGGATTCCTATCCTCATTTTCTCTCTCCTATGGGGAAAACATCTATTGTCCTCCTATGCTTCTCTCACTAGTACACTTATTTCATTCTCTCTTTTGGAAAGGATTTTTTCCCCATGTGATTTCTCCTTTTCTCTAGGTATGAGAGATTGCATTTGTTTGTACATAGGTACCTCATCAGGCCTTGTAGCTCCATGCATTCATGTATCCATCATTTCATTCATCATTAGATTTTTGAGCTTCTCCCTAAGTTGATTGTAGGGAGGGTATTGGAGCAATTAATTAATTAATCATTTATTACTTAGGTCCTACATTACTTTATTACATTTAAGATGAACTTAGGAGTGCTTTTCTATTGTTAGACTAGGCAAATTTTAGGTCAAGTTGTCTCAAGTCATATTTAGATACTTCCCATGCTCTAATTAATCCTCTTCTAGGGTTATATCGTTATGCTTTTATAGCATTCATTGTATTCATTGATTCATGTTAATCTCAATATCAGATTCTCTCTTGGATCAATTCTTTCTCAAGTTTGCATAGCATACAATTACGGCTTTTTCTCTTCAAAGGTGACAGGTGTTTCAGGGGATTTCTGCAAGCTGTGGGATTAACTATCAACTCCAACACCTTTCTCCACCTTTTAATCATTGCTCAGCCTTCTTCTTGAGATGTCACCAAGATTCAAGGTAGCATTTTGCCTATTTCTTGCAAGTCTTAGGGTTTCAGCTAGCTACAGTCATAGTTGGTAAAATTAACAATATTATTCAGAAGACCTATCATTTTTCAGAATGAAGCAATTTTCTAATTTAGGGAACTGCGGCAGGGATATTTGTGAGTCAATTTGCTTAGTTAGCAATTACTTTTTTGAAGGCAGGCAATTCTTTTCCAGAGGTTCTATGTTCGGCCAGATACTGAAAACCTATTTTTAGCTTTGTATCAAATAGTTTTTTGTTTTTTGTTTCAACTTTTCAATAGCTTTAAGTATTTTGTTTACAAACAATGGTTTTAAGGCTATATTATTTATTATCCTAAATCCGAAAAATTGGGTGTTTTGCAACCTTATAAGTGCTTGAAGCACAAGAATTCTTAAAGATAGTTGAGAATACACTTGTGCTGCTGAAATTATTGTTCAAGTGAATACTTGCAACTCACTCTCACCTTATAAAGACTTGCATGTGTACATGCTATTGTCATGGAGATGGATTTCTATAACCAGCACAATGAGAACCAACCCCTTCCCAAATGTGGAAAAGCAATTTATGACCTTTCTATAACTCCACAAACACGTAAGAATGAAAAACTAATTAACCAAATTTAAAATTGAAAGCCAAAACTCTTCAAATTGCACTGATTGTCTACAATAAAATGAGTTTGTTGGATCTACCAAAGAAAATCCACTGCTTCCTAACAAGTAGTATGTGGGGACGAATGGCTGTTTCAGTAACATTTTTCAAATTTGTTGAGGTGAACACGCGTTTGCTGCCTATACTACGAGGAAAATTCACCACCCTCAATTTTTTGAGTTAGTATGGGATATACAACTTTAAAAAAAAGGCTCACTAGAAATGTACCATTCCATCCTTGATTATGTAAGCCATTACTGTACACCAATCTGATGGGGAAATCTTTGTGCTAGCTTCTCAACAATGATCCAACCCTCTCAACATGACCCCAAATGTCCAATGTACTTTTGGAGCCGGCTTTGTAAATCAACTAGCTAAAATACAGCTTTGGTGATAGCAAGTTAATGATTGACATATGGCTCCAAATAAAATATTGTTTGTAGCCAAAATTATCTGTCAACAGAAACACACAATCTGCTCTCGATAGGGTGTTGAGTATGGGCTACTTATGGGGCAGACTTGACAAGATTATTAAATACCTTGGTATCCCTTTTGCATTACCAAACTTGTGGCATTGGATCTTTGACAAGATAACAAAAAAGGTTACTAAATGTCAAGGACATATACTCTATTTGGCTGGGAGGTTCTAGGTTGCCAGAAAGCATTGTCTTCTTACAACATTTTCAATCCTTCTTGTTATAGCTATTTAGTAGATCTCATATTAGTTACTTGCATAAGATTGTAACAGACTTTTTGTGGTCTAATTGAAACAGTCTACTAACAATCCACTGGGGAATTGGTTTGAAAGATCTTCAGGATCAAACTTTCGAAATGTTAGTATAGTAGTCAAACAGATTTTGAGATCTCTTAATAATCACAAGCATTGGAAATTCCTTATGGCATGAGGTCAGTCCTGGGGTCCCCAAAGGTAAGCATGATTGGAAAGGCCTTCATCCTTTAGATCTTATGTTTGGTTCCTTTGCAATCAAGCCAACAAGGTTGGTGATCTTTTGGTTCATATGTAATAAGCAAGAATTTTTTAAACACCTTGTGATAAGGCATGATGTTTTCACCTAGTCTGAAAACTGTTGCCAAGCCTTTCAATCCATTTGGTGAAACTTAGCTTATAAGAACAAGGCATTGGCTAATGTAAGAGGCTGCCCTGCTAGAGTTATCAAGGCTCTTTCTGAGATGATGCATAATGGTAAAGTTGATTTTTAATTTTTAAAGCTTTTCATTCTCACAGACAAACATATTCTATGCTTTCTAAGGCTCTTAGTGCATTTCCTTCTAATACTACATTGAGTTTTGTTATTGAAATTTGGGACATCCTAAGATCTAAGCAATTATATGATAAGCTCTCCCCCAAAATTGTCTATATAAAACTTAACCTTAAGCAAGTTTTAACTAATCTCTAGAGCAGCTAACTTGATATGTTTGCTACTGTTTGGTGTTCTTGGATTGAGCCTAAAAAATTCTTCTTTTAGGTGGTTATTGATGCACCAGAAGTTAATGTTGGTTCTAATCATAACCCTTGTAGGATAACAATGGTCCTTTGCTCATGCTATGTAAATCTGTAGTACTGATTGAGTTAAGCTTGCTAGGAAAGATAGGCTCAATTGGCTTGACATTTTATTTGGTTTTATTATTACTGACAGATATATTTTCAGTTTCTGTAGAAAGCATTTGTCTGGTTCCAAGATTTTGCAGATCCTTTGGAATTCTAGAACTGAAGATCCATAAGGTCATAGGATGCTATTCATTGCCTTCTTAAGTGATGTTACATATGAAATTGTTCCTTTGCAATTTGACCTTCAACTAAGGTTCTAGAGGCCAATTTCAATATCAGTCCTTTGACCATTCATAATAAATACTTGGTTGGGACTGGTTCTTTCCTAAGAATAGCTGCTGTCCTTCATTGGTCTAAGTTTCTAACTGTGGCAATGACCAAGATGATTAAATAGATGCAGTGGGCTAGAATCTGCTGAACAACCAATAGTACACGAACAGCAATTTAATATTGATTTGGGCACAAGCAAGATTGTGGAAAAAGTTGAGGATGATGAAGCTGCTAGCATTGGTAACATTAAGCTGAATATGGATGCTCATACTCCTATGACTGCTTATGTGGTTCTTGATGAACTTCAGGGTTATGAAAAATGTGTTCAATCAGACATCTACTGAAGGCAATGATGGCAAATGTAAATAATAATATACCACTTTATCAGAATAAAATTCAAATACTAAATTATCGCCCTTGATGTGTTGTCTCCTTTGCTATGTCACAAGTGTGAACATGCCGAAAAGTGGTTGATGGAGATAAGACTCCAAGATTCCTTAGGTCACCTCCACAAGCTCTTCACTTTCACACATACCACTTACTACCTTCTAGCACACTCCATGTGCCCCTCCCACTAAGTCCTACCTAAAGCCACCATTCCGACTGCAGCTGACCTTATCTGCATTAGACTATGGAATGGCATAAAAGTGAAATCATTTATCCATTCCATACTAGGCAATTCACACAAGCTAATAACATATTCTAATTCGCTCTGCTCTGCTCATCTCTTTGTACGGTCCCAGCTGCCAGAGGACTTTTTTTTGTCAGAGGCAACAGTTTGGTATGTGTTATCAAAAACCTCCAATGCACGCACACAAACAGTGTCATTGCAAGGGCCATACATTATTTCCACTACCTAGCACAAGAATTATTACAACGTTTACACTTTAGACCCCATATATTACCTTCTTATGCCGATTGTAATCCTGCCTAATTCCCTACAGTCCAAGCCAGCTTGAGCCATATTTAGCCTAAACATTCTAATAATTACTTTTTGCCTCATGCATCATGCCAACAATATCATAGATCCATTTTGCCAGTTCCCTTCATAGATCAATTTCACATTCTTTATTATAATCCAACATCATGCTTATAGCTTCATAGATCCATATTGTTAGCATACTGCTACAGCTCCTTTCTTCTCTTCCAAATCATCCTAATAATGTCACTCATCTACCACCTAGAACATCTAGTCCGGACATTATTCTTTACAAGAGCCCTGGTCTATAATCTAGCCTTTCAACATCGTCACATGATTTGATCCACATAATCTAGCCATGACTTGCTTTTGCTCTCCAGACATCTTGCAGCATTTATACATTGTTCTACTCCTCTCCACCTGGCAGAACCCATTCGCAAAGCTTCAATAGTGATCAACCCCACCTCCAGCTCCTTACCAACCATTTTCTAACATACCACACATCCACCCACCCCATCTATCCACCATGGACTCAGCACAACAGATCCAGCTGCAGCCAAACCTATCCTACCTGCCCAGTCCACCTTTAAGCCTTTACATGTTTTCTGTCATCAATTTTGCAGTTAAAAGTTCACAGGTACACAGTCAACATTGACATACAACACTTTCAGCACCTTGCACAATTAGTTTCTTTCAAACGCTTCCAGTTTTCTCATAGTGCAGCATAGGGCCACTTCCTTGAGTACAGACACTTACAGATGACAGATTTGACCACGGTCTAACCTATCATCTGCACAGCACACAAGGTAGGGGTACAACATCACTACCACACAAATATTAGCTATCTTTTATGCACAAATTATTCATCTTGATCATTAATTCCGTCGACTGGGACATATTAATTACATCCTGGCCTGTGGGGCAACACTTTGCATCTATTTAGCCTGGAGGACATTACAGCACACAAGATTTGCATCACATCTTAGCAACCACACTACACAGGCACATGAGTGCATCCTCAATTTAAACATTCTTTGTTCACTACAACCTCACTTCACATAACCACAAACTTAGTGGCAGAACATTTGCTTTCATAAATTCAACATTATTGCACAATCTTTGTGACCACTAGCACAAATGTAAGTGTATCCAAGTATGCCCCTTTCATCATAGCAATTTACTTTCAGCACTTTATTTTATCACTTTTAGTCAACTCCTTTCTGTCATTTTCTTTCAGCATTTACTTTCCATGTTTCTCTTTGAAGGCATCTTGTCACATTTCACAAGTGACACAAAAAAGAGCATTAATAGGCAAATTGATATATATATATATATATATATATATA
>MU219941.1:164563-174667 GCA_018584345.1 Thuja plicata | reverse complement strand
CGTCAACCTTGTTTGCATCAGGGTAGGAGATGATATAAATGGGAAATCATTTAGCCATTCCAAACCAAGAAATTCACACAAGCTGGTCTGGAATATTTCTCCTCCCTTTGCTGCACCCCTCTCTCTCTCTCTCTCTCTCTACAGTCCCAACTTCTAAAAGACAACTTTCTAACAAAACTCACAAGGTCCTAATACTTTTCTTGGTAGAAGAGCCTTTGTATACCCAAGGAAGCCGCCACTCTTGCATCTCTCGACAAATCTCTTCAAGCAGTCTCCCTAGATCCTAGTCATCTAGGTGGAGATCAAAACAACAAGTCTAGACTCTCTCTCTGTGGTATCACTTACCAAGGAAAGCAAGGACAAGTTCTTCATCATGCTAAAACCAACAAAATACATGGTTTTCATTTACTGAACTGCTCATTATATAGTAGATTTGCATTTCAGAGTTCACAGATTTAAGTTTCTAACTATATATGGTAACAACCCAGATACTTCAATAGATCTGATCCTTCTCTTGCTAGGAATCCTTTCTCTTATTCATGATATTGTGATGTCTACCCAGACTGGGTGGAAGAGCTGATAGGGGACCATGTCAAAAGGATAGTAAATACTAAATCAAGTGCACGCCACTATAACCTTTCTTGATGAATACTAAATCAAGTGCACGCCACTATAACCTTTCTTGATGTTAAGAAACAAGGGTCTAGTCAGTTTAGTGATATCTAGAGGAACCTGTTCCTTCTTGCAAGAAACCTGAGAATGCAGCGAGATTGTGGGCCCTAGGGTCTGGTGTGACTGAATATAATACTGTGATCTTGGTAATCAACTTTCATATAATGGTTTTTCAATTTCAGCCGCCCTTTCTGAGCTATAAATTTTGGTAATATGTTCCTTTTTGTAGTTGTTGGTTTACACTTTGCTCGTTGGAGTTGTCACTTCGTAATATCAGTATCATTTTGCATGATCTTATTGAGGATATACCTTTGCAAACATTTTATGTCAATAGAAGAAAAAAAGTACCAAGATAAAAAGGAGTACGGGAGGATCATTATGAAAAAGGCTTCAATAAACCTCTTTGATATTCTTCCACAGTTAAAGACAAACTTGTAAAACCAAAAATCTTGTAACAAGTGCCCCAACAATCCCCCTGAAAGTAGAAAGTAAAATCTATCAATAACAAGAGGGTTCTTCTCTCAATCCACTTCCACGTGACAATTCTCATCACACTTATGTATTTTGATAACATATATGAGAAGAAAATACTGCCATAGCTCCAAAACTATAAAGTACACACTAGTGACAAATGAATCACCACAAATATCTCACAAATGGAGCTATATATGATATATATATATAGCTCACAGCCGATATCGTATTACCTGGAGAAACATACCAGTTGCTCCCATACAAAGATAAATCATCTCAAATTTTTACCCCTCAATAGGAAGTCAGTGTCTCCCCTCCCTAGAAGATAAAAGAAATTATCTATGAATCCACACAAGATTGTATGCAAAGTCAAGGCTGCAAAGCAATTTCCCTCATCTATAGTTCCCTTCAAAATTAAGTCTTATAGAATCAAAAGTGATTCCCTCCATCCAACAAAAGGAAATAATAAAGAAATATATAGATTTAGGGTGGTTGCCAATGGTAACCAAATAGTCAATAAGTTTAATAACAACAATTTATCAATACATTCTAGAATATGGTGGTGAGGGGCTGCTGGATAAATATTCATATTAGGAGGATAAACCCTACAATAGAAACTGCATGCCAGGATCCTTTAATATCACAAGTCAGCCGCTAAAGATGTTTACAAGCGAATACAACAGCATTGGCAATGATAAGACGGTTCAAAGCTTCCAAGGCCAGATAGGTGAAGGCAGAGAGTAGCCCACTTGTTGCAACCAAGATCCAAGAGAATAAAAAGTGACACATTAAAAACTGAAGCACTGGAGTTGCCCTCTCTTTCTCCAAGGAATTCATAGCTGACAATAACAAGTAACATGTTGCTATACTTACTATAATGAAAGTATAGTGAACATTTTGCATGCATACGAAATTTTCAGAACATTAACTGTCCAAGGCATACCTATATACAATTTCAGACAGAGAAGAGGGTAAATTCCAGTCCATGCTTACAAGTGGTTTGTTGATGTTCTATGTTCTGGGTCAGCTTCAGCAAGTAGAAGCCCAAAGTTCTTATGGAACTTCTCCTCATTAGCTCTATAGTCACTATCTGAACAAACAATTGCAAAATTGAGGTAAAAATGGGCACTATCTTGCTATGTACAGTAGCATTGCCTCAACCTTTATCTATATCTGAAAGATTCTCAATTAATGTTGGAACGGACTCCAAGTAACTCAAACAATAAAAAGAATAGATAAAGCTAGAAAAAAAGCAGTCACAACAGCTTCAGATCTTGTAGCTAAGTATTACTCTCTTGATTGTTTAGACATGGTCAAATGAGTATGAATGTCATAATCCTCGGGAAGCTAACAGTAAGATATGGCCTTATAGCTTGGCATTTAACCACTAATCAAGCACCACCACTAATGGAAACTTTCTTGTATTCTTTTTTTTTATATAATGAGACTAGATTTTTGTAATGTACCAACGGCACACCTCAACCGTATGGAATATTTCCACTGTACCAGACAACACGCTTCCACCATACCAACCAGCACACTTCCACCATACTAGTCAGCACACTTCTACCATACTAGTCAGCACACTTCCATCGTACCAGTCAACACACTTCCACCATACCAGATGGTACACCTCCACCGTACGGCACTCAATCCTCACATGTGGCACTACACTCATATGGCCTAGAAGATGAAATGGCCCAGTTCGCAGCGAATCTATTTTCAGATCTTTTATTAAATATTATAGAATGCACATGCAAGAAATGAACATACTCCAATGATGGACTGAATCACCAAGAACCGAATATTTGTATTGTCAAATTATGAAGATATTCTCAGATTACATCAAATCTGTCTTCAACTGAAGACTTAACAAATTTGGACCAACACGCAGAATAGGGTGAGGACTGACTCCCACCAAAACTGCAAATGTCAGAATAGGGAGGATCTTGAAACGGCGAACAACATTGAATTCCAACAGGAATTACAAATACACAAGAAAATAAACTCCACAATCATTTCCTACGATGCCAACCACCTCCTTATAAAGGGCTCCAAGAAGTATCTAGAAGGTTACAATAGGCTGACATCACTTTATTTATTATTTAATTATTTTGGCCCCCTTATTTAATAATTAAATCAATTAATTAAATAAGTCCTTATGATATTATTTAAATTTTAGGACCACTTAATTAACTTAATTAAGACACTTTATAAAAATTGGGGACATTACAGTCCTCCTGGCCCAAAGATTGCTTGCCCTCAAGCAATCTGCAAATTGTCCGTCGTCTGACAAGCTCCAAGATCCCAAACCATGCGCAAACACTTGTAGCCATATCTGTTGAAATATTCATGCCTCATCATGACTGCGTGCACTCCCTCCTTAAGACTTTTGGATCCAACACTGTAAAAATCTCCAAAAAACTTACACTGCTCCACTCTGATATAAACGTTGCCATGTGCTAAGTCATCAAGATCCCACTGATGCCACTCACACGAAGAGATGGCAATCATGTACGCCTCATGCCCAACCAAAGGGTAACTCCATATTCAACCAACTGTAGGGATTGCTCCGGCAAGGAATCATTGCTAGAGTTTGCATCTCCATGAAGTTGATCAACCATTGTTGGCTTGACAAAATTCATACGAACATCTCCATCCTTGTGGTTGTCTTGAAGATTCGGATGTTCTCCACTTGAAGGAACAATGTTTGTTTCTTGCTTGTCCATATCTTCTAGTGGCTGAAGCAAAACTGTGATCATGTGTTCATCCCCTTTAGGGCTCATGGTGCCATGTAGCCTATTATCCTCATTGTCAATCTTTTGTCTCAAATTGTTGTTGTAGTCTCTATTACTCTTGGAGGGGAATGGATCATACCTCATTCTCAAATCTATGTAGTCCTTGAGAGATATGTCCACCTGCCATCTACCATCAACCCAATCTTGTTTGAATTGCTTCAGTGACTCAACTAAAGTGGGCCTATGCATTTCCTACCGCTCGATCCTTGGAAGGAAGGTCGGCATTGTCGGCCTTGTAATGAACCACTGTGAAGCTCCCTTCGTCGTTGCTTGTATTAAGTGATTGAGTGTCCCCTCCATCTGTTGTTGTCCTCTTGCTAGGGTTTTAATGAGTTGTTGTTGACTTCTTGTCAAATTCCTCAACAAGCCAGTCATATCCACATGTGCATCTTCCATTCCATCACTTGGTACCATGTTTCTCCCAACAGGCTAGCAAGATCACTAGATCTGATACCACTGTAATGTACCGATGACACACCTCAATCATATGGAACACTTCCACTGTACCAATCAGCACACTTCCACCGTACTAGACGGTACACCACCGTACACTCGTACGGCCTGGAAGATGGAATGGCCCAATTTGCAGCGATTATCTATTTTCAGATCTTTTATTAAATATTATAGAATGCACATGCAAGAAATGAACATACTCCAATGATTGACTGAATCGCCAAGAACCGAATATTTGTATTGTTAGATTATGAAGATATTACTCAGATTACATCAAATATGTCTTCAACTTCACAAATTCGGACCAACAGGCAGAATAGGGTGACGAGTGACTCCCACCGAAACTGCGAATACCAGAATAGGGAGGATCTCGCACCTCCAAAACAGCGAACAACACTGAATTCCAACAAGAATTGCAAATACACAAGAAAATAAACTCCATGATGATTTCCTACAATGCCAACCACCTCCTTATAAAGGGCTCCAAGAAGTATCTAGAAGGTTACAATGGGCCGACATCATTTTATTTATTATTTTATTTTGGCCCCCTTATTTAATAATTAAATAAGTCCTTGTGATATTATTTAAATTTTAGGACCACTTAATTAAGACACTATAAAAATTGGGGACATTACAATTTTAAAGTGGAAAGAAATATTCCAATTAATAAAATCAAGTAACTTGTAATTTATGTCATAAAGACAGCAATGAAAAGAAAAAGGAAATCAAAGAACAAGCTAGGGACAACTAATCCATGTCAGTACCAAAGAAGAAGAAGTCACCAACACAAACTAAAGGCTTGAAACTCTCTACTTGGTTCAACGTGGGATTATTATACACACATCAAGCAATCTCTCCTGCACACACACCAAAAAAAAAGTATTACAGTGAAACAATATCCTCAACAAGATATATGCCATTCTGAAAAGTCAAATAACATGTAATTAACGGGAATCAAAAAGACAAAAACCAATTCAGAGAGAATGAATAGGAAACAATGTATATTGGTAGTAAGTACTAAGTACTATCAAAGCTGAGTGCAAGAATCTTAATAGATATCATTCAATTCCTAAAGGCATTAGACAGTCTTGTTCTTATTGCGGTCAATCTGCTCAATTTTTATGTTTAGTGGTTGCAGTTATCACCTAGGTTATGTGGTTTCCACGAATGCATTCACAATTACAAAAGGTCATTAAAAGAAAAAATAGAAAAAGGAAAATTAATTAGTGGACTCTCCATTGTGTAAATACTAAAATCCATTTATCTCATTCCTCATGCGCTACATTCACCTCCGTCTATTAGACCAACAAACAAGAAAAGAGAAGCACGATAGTCTGTCACATCTTCCATTTCAAACTCTTTTCCTTAAGAACAAGCATATTGCACATCCATGCTAAATAAATAAAAAGCCAATATTTACACTATTGAGTACATAATCATATAATTATGCACCTTGCAGCCTGCTCTACTTAGGGCTAGAGCAAAAATCATCATCCATTCCAAATTCTTTTCCAAAAGTGCAAGTACATAACCCATCCATGATACAAAAATAAAAAGACAACATTGCACATATTAAATACATGATCGTATAAACATGCACCTTACAGCCTGCTCTACCTAGCGCTAGAGCAATAGCTTTGCCAATTCCTCTAGAAGATCCAGTCACAACAGCCACAGGAGCTTCAACCACCTTAGGAGTTTCAACGGTTGCATGTTCAACTGAAGCAACTTGAGCCTTAACCCCTGCATGCCAATGTATATAGACAGTTCCAAAAGTTTAGTTCATATAGAAGCTTTCAAATAAAGCAGTAACAGTGTTTCTTCGTTTCGTTTCTAACTGCTTGATTTAGAGGGTGCTTTGCCATCTGAAACTATGAAGATCCACAGATAACATTTTTTAATGAAACAGTGAAACTACTTGCCAACTATAATAAAATCATAAAAACAATGTTGACGTCACACAAAGCAACTGGTCTTAAGGATATTGTTATACTGCCTAATGCCTGTTTGTTTCAAAAAATAAAATTGCAGACTGCAAAATTTCAAAAATAGAATCAAGTCCCATTAGCTTCCATCAGCTCTTTCATAGGTCAAAGAAATCTACTTACAAAGGATCTGAGCATTCATATTTGTGATTCTTTTCTTCGGTGTCTTTGACAGAGTGGACAGCCTAAAATCATAAAGGTAGGACTTGGCAAGCAGTTAATGAAGAGAAGCTGTAAACATTGAACATTTTGCACATCAAGGTTCCATGATAACAATCACAAGGCAAATGTATCCATAAAGCATATACAGCCCCTGCTAAGCAACACGAGAGCTCTTAGGAAAACCAGTGCTTATGTTACAAATCCCATCTGCCTCCTCGAGTCTAGGAAATCAATGCCAATTTTTTAACTTGTCCATGCCAATAAACAAAAAGTGCAAAATGTCCATATGTCCAAGAATAATAAAACAAAAATTAGAAAGCAATCAGAAGCTCCTCAAATGACGAAAAGTAAAGACAGAAATACATCGCATGGGAAAGCTATAATTGACTCATCCAGCTATTATTGTGCCCCACATGCAGAAAAAAGTATATTGAGATCCCGCAAGCTGAATACCAACTATTCAACACCTAAGAACTTTGGTCTATGTTACAAGAGATGAGAAATGAAAGACAGTGATATATATATAAGGTTGTGCAAGAAAATAAATAAAATGCAAAAATAGAAGGTCAAGGAAATTGAATTCATTTTATTTAGGTTCCATTTTGGAAGAGCAAAAGAGTTCCCCCTTGTCAAAGAATACACAAAGGGATCATATCAAACAGACTCTTTCCTTTTACTTCCATTCCTCTATACATTTTAGGTATATAAAGGTTTACTGTGGAAAGAAAAGTATGTTGAATGTAATAAAGATAGATTTCTATCATGGAGCACATGCAGAGCAAGTGCAACAGACACAGCAGATATCAAACAGAACTATTCAGGTACATTTTCCAAATTTACAGTACAAAGGAGCTAAACATAATCTTGTTGGAATAGAAATGAAAATGAACAAGTCTCCTTGAGCTGCTTAAGTTGAAAGTGAAACCCTTCAAAGCCTACATGACTTTGGAAAGAGACATTAAAACTGCGAAAATGTGGACTCTAACTGGAGAAAAAACGTCATTCCTGATAGAAACAATACTTATTGAAAAAAAATACCAAGAAACCTGATCAAAGACAGACTTGCATTTAATGAATAAGTAAAAGTTCTTAGAAAACAATAAAAAGTTGGAAATCGCATGCAGAAAACAAACAATGAAAGTTGATCCATCGGTACTGTGAAAAAGCCTATCAAAAAGTGCCTCTTGCTTATCAGAACTTTCCTCGCTGTATCAAGATTTTACTTTTACTTGGCTATGTGAATGTTTTAAAACTGAATAAGTTTAAAGGGATTTATTTTAGCTTAATCTGAAAAGTGAATAGATAGCAACTTTTAACTCGGGATGTTGGTAACCTAAATATAGAGGTATATAGATTATAGTTTATCCATTTACAATTATTTTGAATGATGAGACATTTCACATATTTGTTTTCTTTTAAGTAATTTAGGAAATCAAATTTTTACTCTGATAATTAAGGAGCTCTAAGCAAGATGGGGTAAAAAAGGGCTTCCATTTGGGGACAGTGGGGGGGGGGGCGGGGGGGGTTGTAATATACTATACATATAGTACTTGAAATGCTAGTTACGAAATGATGTATAATAGTATAAGAACCAATTATACCAAATACTTGAACATAGAAAAATTGCAACATACCCAATACAGAATACAGTGTACTTGAACATTGAACATTGAATATCGAATTACCAATTACTATTAAAAATTCAAATAATCAGCAAATAGAAGATTCTGATTTATATTATATCAAAAAAATCATAAAGATGATTACAATGAGTAGCATGATATTCAGATATCAAAACAAGTACAAAATCATGTCAAAATGTAGTGAAGGGAGCCCTCTAATCATCCCCCAAGGCAAACTCCTCATCATTGGAGATGTCCTTGCGACAGTCGAGGGACACCTAGGCATCCCTCGGATGTCCCGGGGACATTTGGCCGTCCCCACATCCCAGCGGCGACTTGGTGGAGGGAAGGCGGTGGTGGGGGGACGTGGGGATGCCAAGTCTCCGGTACGGGGATGAGGGGGTTGGGGGGGGGGGGGGGACGTGGGGATGCCAAGTCTCCGGTACGGGGATGAGGGGGTTGGGGGGGGGGGGGAGTCCCCATGTTACACTGCTTGAACATGGACCTCTTGCCTAGTGAAGCCCTATCTTATCCGGTCAACCCAACCCAATGGCCCTCCAACGCTCTTTTTTTACTGTGCCTGGTGAAATTATATAGACTCTTTTTGACCTCTACCAAATGCTAATGTTTAAAATTTAAATTAAAATGAAGTATATTATTTAAAACAGAGATAAACACTAATACTTTTATGTGAATTCAATTTCATTGTCACTACAGTTCACCCTTAAAATATCAGTCCTTTACAAACAAAAAAATTGGTTAATAATTTCATCCCAGCCTTTGGAGTATTATTTATGATATTCTTTAGCTTTGTATTTTCTAGAACATATTTTTAATTTCCTTTATTCAGGATAATTATCATCTGGAGACTTTAAGAAGGCATAAAACACATATACTGGCCCCAGAGTGTAGAGCAGTTATTTTACTTCAGTGATGATTAGAAAGGTTGTGTTATTGTATAGAAATTTAACTTTGCTCCTAAACGCTAAATAGGAACCTGTTATGGCATGGTATGATCATCAAGACTAATGTTGCAGCAGGTTCATTCCATAGCCATTTATAAAGATGGACTATGGTGATAGAACAGTTCATCATCGCAGGTGACGTTTTTAGTCAAATATAAAGAATGCTTTATCTGTGTGAGCATAACTGATGATCAGATTGCTGCTCAATAAGGTCCATTTGAGTACAATCATCTAACACTGTAATCTTTTTTAATTTTTAAGAAAAGACTAGTTTGCATTCAGAAAATGGATCATCCTGACATGCAATGGTATGTTTGATGGCAATCATCAACCGGTAACAAAATCAACTTGGAAAAACATTTGTTTCATTTGTTTCTCACCTACATTAACGGATATAATAGAAAGTGGATTTAGAATGATTGTATTTTTGTCTGTATCCATTTGAATATATGTGTGCATGAAAAGGCTCCTAATGTAGCCCATAATTTTGAGATGGAATCAAAGAATTTAAACACATATGACAAAAAAGATCCTGCATGTACAAGAATGAATGAGCCCTAAATTTCCAGAAACAATAGACTAAGAATCCATGAAAATCTAAATCTCTCTATGCTTAATCATTTTGCAAGATGAAGTTTAATTGCATATTTTTGGTTCTCTTCAAAACCTAGGATACCGGGTTCGGCCTTGGACCCCCCCGGACCCGGACAAATTCGAACCAGTTCGTGGTCCGGGTCCGGTTCGACTGTGGGTCCGAACTGGCAGGGCAGGGTCCGGTTTTTAACAGGCCAAATTCGAACCCGGGTTGGCATGGTTCGAACCCGGGCGAATTTGGTGAAAAAAAACGAATTTGGGTCGAATTTGCAATGAATTCCGGGCGCGGTTTTAGGGAAAACGGGTTTTTATGCCAAAATTTATAAAAATTTGGCATCCACAGCCCTAAAAAGGTGAGTTTAAAGACTTTTGTTTGCTT
>MU219941.1:141627-152624 GCA_018584345.1 Thuja plicata | reverse complement strand
CGCTTTCCCCCCATCTCTATTTGTTTACCCATCTCTCTTTCTCCTCATATCTCTTTGTTTACCCCTCTCTCCTCCCTCTCCCTCTTTCCTCCTCTCCCTTTCCCTATCTCTCTTTCTCCCTCTCTCTCCAACTTCCCCCATCCCATTATCTCCCTCTTTCCCTTCTCTCTCCTACCTATTGGTTGAAGATTGTTACCACTTAACTCTTACAATATGATGTTCCCAACAAGTGACAATCTGAATCAATTGTTGAGTCAAATGTGTTGACCTTCTACACTGACTCTCTGCTTATTTTAGAAGATGCAACTACCTCCTTATGATTTGAAAATAAAATTAAAAATAACTAGTATGCTTTTAACCTGAAATGAATAAGACAGTGAACCTTTAACCATAAAGTTCTTTGAAAGGTAAATGATAACTAAATTTGAATAACACAAATGAAACACACAGTTTCCTCAACCATAAAGTCCACCTAAACATCCATTTATTGTCATTTCAATTCCACGCAAAGTTGTATACTAAATAACAATAAATTAACTAAAATTATAAATCAACAAACAGATGATAGTATCTATTTCCATTCAACATAGGAAGAAAGACATTTTACAAATCATAACACTTAATTCACAATACACAGAAATTTACTTTTAGATATTATTTCATCAAATATTTTCTATAATATTTTCTCTTTCTAACCCCTACACACAATAAAAAATCCAATTATAAATAAGCATTCAGTATGAAGACCGACTTTTGTAACTAATGGTTTCTTGAAGATAACCACCCCAAAGATCAATTACACTTTTAAAGGCATTTAAATAAATATAGCATAAAATTTAAAGATGGCCTTCCAGAGCCTATAGTTTTTGAGACATGAAAATAATACAATTAAGCAACTAGAGAACACTAACTAAAAATCTCCTCATCTCCATATGTTTAATCTTCTTTGAGCTCTTTGAATTCATCCAATTCTTGTTGTGCTTGCACCACTGCATCTGCCACATCACCCTAAGGCTATTTTGTTATGTGTGGATTTTTCTTCTTTCTGTATGATCTGAATTTAATGAGGATCGGTGATATTTATTCTTTAACAAGCTCAAAAGTAGCTCAAACCCTTGTCCTTCATTTCTTCACATTCTTTCTGACATCCACTATCTCCCATAGGATATCCTTTACCTCATCATTGATGGATTCTAACACCACAATTGCATTTTTTTCGCTCCAAGGATCTAACATCACCCTTACTTGTAGAGAGGCCATCTGTGACCTTTCGATGAAAAACATCCTTTATAATATCTATATCCAACATTTGTTTCCCACCATCTCCAAAGATAGTTATACCTATTATAAAAAAGTGACTTCTTAGGTCATGTTGAAGATTCATGTTTTTAACAATGGATGATGTAAGATTGGATTGAAATTCTTTTATCACGTGGTGTTTTCCACCTAGCATTTGTACCCAAAGAGTTGTATTATTGGTGTCAAGATTATAGATGACATCTTCTGATGTCAAGACAAAGGAGGGTAGTTTAGTTATTTCTTGCATCTCCAGGAAGGCAGTAGATATCCTACCAACCTCTTTTGTAACCTTCTTCATCTCAACTCAGTGAGGATTGGTCATATCCCTGAGTGTGTTATAATTTCTTAAGTCATGTTCAAAAAGGGACAATCATTTGACGATAATCTGGATTGAGAAATCATCAAATGCCTTAGCAATTACCTGAGCTATCTTGACAGACTCTAGCTTATCATAATTGATACCCCTAAGGATGAGATACTTGAGATATTTTTAGTAGGTAATGCTAATCAGATGAAAGAGGTGAGAGAACCCACATATTGAGAAAGTTATCAACTTTTCTTCTCAGTAGATTTGGTTCTTTTAGAAAATGCAAAGATAGAGAAATCAATATGGTATATATCCCCTAAGTAGTTGAGGGTCAATTTGGTTCTAATTATGTTAAACTCCTCTTCTGTAATCTCATGTTCATTCTTATCCACATTAGGATTAGAAATTTCTAGCACATGGTGTTCAGTTTCAAGGCCTATTACCATCTTGGTCATTCACCTCACCTTCTTAGGTTTAGGAGTCTCACCTAATAGGCGTGCAAGTGTATCAAATTTGGCTTCCATAATTGGGGAGTATTGTTTCTTCTTCTTTTAAATGGCCTTTTTAAGCCATGGAGTGTATGAGGTATTTGTGGGAACTTTGGCTGATAAAGTATTAGCATCAGGATTACAAGACAATATAGAATCATTAGATACAAGGGGTTTATGGATCTTCATCCACCAAGGAGACTATAATACTTTTCTCCCCTAATTGATTTAGGAAGTGTGTATCCTTGTCACTTGATTTTGTTTGAAAAACTGCTCTTATTTTCTTAGATATTGTCATAGTACTCACTTCACATATAGATTTTAATTTCTGATTCTTCTTCAGGGGGTCATTATCTCCACCAAATTGTGAATCTATTCAAGAAGCTCCAACTTGTGGTTTCAAGTTCTCGAGTGTGCTTTGGATTATTTTGGTGTTATCATTTGTTTCTTTCGGTGTTCTTGTGTGAGATGAAGAACCAACATAAGTTTTGACCTTATTGTGTCACCATACATGTGATCTGTTTAGGACCTTACTAGTTCTAACCTTGATATCCATTTCTTCGTCATTTTTTGACCATTGAAAAGGAGGCAGAAAAACATTATGATATGAATCAATAATTATATAGGTTTCATCATCTTTAATACTTTTAGAAACTGAGGAAATGATATCAAAAGCAATTATTTGATCTAAGTTCAACTTCATAAAGCCTCTTTTTAAAATTTCCTTTTTGTCAACACAATCTTCCCAAAAGTCCTCTAATTTTTGTACATGGACATATTTTGTGGACCCGTAGAAGCTTTGCTTGACATACCCTTTACTATAAAAATGGATTCTTGTAGGCAGGGAGCGGAAACCAAGCTCACCTTTAACATCTTGTCAGCAAACTTAGTATAATCATTACTTTTGCATGAAAAAAGAGATAGACCCATAGGAAAAGAGTATCATTTCTTCCTCATCTAAACATATTTAATAATTACAAATTCCATTTGGAGAAAAAACTCCAAGAAAACAAGAAAATTTGAGGTATACTAAGGCAGTCTCAAGGGTGCCATCTCATAACCTCCGACTCTCAAATATGAAAAGCTCCTAAAATAGATATAGAAACTACCTTGTAACTCTGCAACAATGTATTATCTTCCTTAGAGAGTCTCTTCTCATAACACCCCTTAATAACTCTTGCGAGTGTCATAAAGAAAGCATCGTGAACATAGGAAAAACATTTCATACCTTCTTCTTTTCGTAATTGAGGAAAACAATTGTAAATGGGGGCACCATCTATGATGTTAACATCTTGTCTTAGGCATAGCCAATACCTTCTACCAATGACAAGTACATAAAAGAGCACAAAACACATGTTAAATTTTCTTTCTTTTTCAATTTTTACAAGTTTCTCATGAAATGAGTGACTTATAAATTTTTCCCAATTGACCTAGTTTTTATCATCATAGGTAGTAAGAATAAACTAGCACATCCACTCCTTTAAATATTAAAAACTATAACTACCAACCACATAGCACAATGAGATAATAATGGTCGTAATTTCTGGTTAGAACAACTCTATTTTTACTTGGGGAGGAAGTTTAGATTTTCCCAACTGAAGAATTTTCAATCAAATATGAGAAATAGTACTAAGACACTAGTATGCTTGGCTATGGAATAATTCCCACCTTGACTACAAAGACAAATTCACCTCTTCTTCCCTGTCAAGGATATGTAGTGTGAGGGAAACACTATTTTCATCCATTTTGGTTATTGAGGATTTTTTGGCACTGTAGACCTCATGAGAGTCATGGTGATAATGTTGTGCACGGGTGAAGACTAATTCTAGACATGCAATGACAAAAGGATAACCCTTATCTTGAGATAAGGTTGACTCTATAATTTTTTGGGAAATGGGGGAATTCTATAGGTTCTATAGCCTTTTATTTATATCATGCATTACCAATATCCCCACATTTCTATCTCTAATGTGGTCCAATTTTCTTTCTATAGGCTGAGAGGCTTTAGGAGTTATAGGAATGGGAGAGAAAAGAGTTATTGTTTCTAGCAAAGGGTAATAAATGAAGGAGCAAAATGGAGGATAATTACTATAAGGACAGGTGCTCATGAATTCCATCTTAGCAATCCCTCCTTAACCCTTCAATGAAAACAAGTAAATTTGAAAAAATCTCAGGAAATGCAAACACAAGAAATCTTCTCCTTTCAAATTTTGCTTTTATGTTCTCCATTGAGTCTTCCTTCAAATTTTCTAGAATTCTCAAATGCAAATGATCACAAAAGGTGACATACCTATTTTTTGTTGAAGCAATTAATACCTTTACTTTGATGGTTGTAGTACTGCATTGAAATTTGAAATAAAACATTTCAATTAATTTCATGTCAATCAAGCCTCAAAATCAGTATTTTGCTAACATCACCGCACAAGTTACCACTCAAAAGGTTTCCACTATCGGAACTTCAAACTGTCACATCCTTTAAGAATCATGGAATAAGAGAAGTGTGTGCAAAAGGACCGATAAAATGTGTTTAGTTGATATAAGACTAGTGAGGAACTCATTAACATGACACTATCGAGGATCAGGTATTAGGTGGAACAAGGAATTGAGAATGATAATTCAATAAGTGATAAAATGAGTGTTGGATCCCTTTGGACATAAATGAGACTTGACACATAAAGAAAAGGTTGATCAGATGATCGGTCAATTTAGAAAAAACAATGAATGTGAAAAGATCATGATGAGGGGATTTGGTGACTTAAAAGGAGCTAATTCAAAATTGTAAAAAACAACATGTAACAACTGGCTCCAACTAGGGACAAGGACTAAGAGGATGCAAAGAAATAATACTCATGGCCAAAGGTTGCATTCACTAGGCTAGTAAGTCACAACAAAAATGGGCACACAACAATTAAACTACAAAAACTCAAAAATTGGACTATGTACAAATGGGGGGGGAGAGCTACTAATTACATAACTTCAAATATTGCCTATTGTAGGAAAGAGGCAAGTGATTTTTGTTAATATGGGCCAAGTAGTAAGTTTTTTTATCCTATAGCTGCTCTGATGATAAAAAGACCAGTCCATAGAGAATCAAGTTTGTTATGCACTCCTCTTGGTTCTCTTCTTTGATCCCATAGAAGGACTGGATCTCCAACAACAAACTTCCTTTGTTTGGCCTTTCTATCAAAAAATATTTTAGCCATCTCTTTATTTTTGGTTATCGTATTAGCTACTTCGTCTCTCTTTTCTTCCAACTTATTAAGATACATGGTCCTCTTTTCTAGAGATGATTGAAACTCTCCATCTTTGATATGTTTTTCCAAGTTCAGAGCTAACAACTCCAAGGGAGTAGGTAACTCACAATCAATCCCATACATCAACTAGAAAGGAGACAAGCCTATGAATCTCTTATAGGTAATTTTATCAACTCATGAGGCTTCATAAAGAGCTTTGTGCAATCTTCTCTAATTCTCTTGCACCAACATCTTAATGATCAATAAGAGACTTTTGTTGTTGGACTCAACTTTTTCATTCCCTTGTAGATAATAATATGAGGAATGTGATAGGGTAATTCAATTCTCATAACAAAAATAAGTGAACTATGATGAAGAAAATATGCTTTCATTATCAGCTACTAGCTTCTTGGGAATGCCAAATCTTGCTAAAGTGGTTTCTCTAAGAAAATTAATCACAACTTTAGACGTGGTGGTTTTTTAGGGTGGTAGCCTCTATCCACTTAGTGAAATAATTAGTGAATGTCAAGATATGAGTGTGTCTCTCACTGGAATTAGGATTTATAGGCCCAATAAAATCCAATCCCTATTGTTGGAAAGGTAATTCAATAACAACCAGTCTCAAAGGCAGAGCAACTAGCTAAGGTTTGCTTGAAAATATTACACATTTCTCACACTTAAAGACCCATTCATAATCATATTTGAATATGTTTGGCCAAAAAAACTTCTAAGTATTTTATGTGTAACTAATGATGAAAAATGGCCTCCGCAAGCTTCATCATTAAATTTTTTTAGGAGTTTCTTTTGTTGTCCTTTGTCTACAAATTTCAAGAAAGTTCCATTAACCCCTTTCGCCTACAAGTTCCCTTCTCATTGAAAATAATTCTAATCTTTCAACTTCAAATTTATCTTTTCCCGAGAAGATAAGTGTTGTGGACATTCTCAACATGTAAGTAAATAAGCAATGTTTGCAAACCACTCATAAGTTATCGAGTTAAAGAGGACTAATGGGAGACTCTCTTCATTCTCGTGTTTTCTTTCTGCTATCATCTTGTGTAGGCCTCTCCCTCTGACTAGCTTCATAGGTTTTAACTCTATGTCATACTCTTGTATTTTGGTCACCAGGTACCTCTTTTATTGAAATTTGCATCTTGTTGAGTTAATATGCTCTTGACTACTAAATTTGGGACATAAACTATTGCATGAGGGTGAAGAGTGTAGAATTTGAAACTTTCCAAATCCCTCATAATAACATATATGTGTTTCTCTAGATATATGAGTATTTTAGTTCATTCTTCTTTAAGGGATGCTCATGAATGAAATGGGAGATTCTATATCATCGTCATTGTTTTGTAGTAGGATAACCAACATAGTGTGCTATGATGCATAGTAGTATATGATAAATTCCTTCTTAAAATCAGGATGAAATAAAGTGGGAGCCCTTGTAAATGCATCTTTAATATCTTGAAAATCCTTTTTCCCGTCTTGACTTCGTTTGAAAGTGGGTTGAATCTTCATCATTTCTACAATATGTCTAGTGAGTTCAGCAAACTATGGCACAAACATTTAGAGAAAAAAATTTCGCCCAAAGAAGGATCTAGTACTATCTTGAGACATAGGTAGAGGTTGTGCGTGTTAAAAGTGGCCTTCTTGCTTAGCAGTACACTTCAACATAGTCATTGTACTTTAGTTGCATATAGGAATGAATATGGATTCGTTCATCTTGCATGTATGAAAGAGTCGACCTGTTGCCTTCTAGAAGGCATGAGTGTGAGCTTGCTCTCAGATCATTGCAAGCTCAGTGACTACACACTAACCTAAATGAAGGATTTAGAGCTATATGTTGAAAGTAAAATGCTAATTAATCTAAATGATTATGCAACTTTGTTATTCATCCAAGCTACTTAAGATTCAATTTTAGAAGCACTAAATGAAATGTGAGATATTTGTTTTTAACAACACCAAATTCAAAGTGTGCTCTAAGTTTATGTTTGCATGCTTTGAAAGTAATAAACAACAATACTAGATAATTGAAAGATAAAACATGCAAGAAAGCTAAAATAAAAATGTAGTATAATAAATTTAATCAAAATTAGGATCCTTTGTGAAGGAAAAGAGTTTCTCTTTTATAGAAATCTCTCTCGAATCGACGGTCGAGATCGAACAAAAAGAGTGGCTCAGATTTTATTAAAGAAGCACAATCCATGTGCAAGTGATTCGATTGGTCGAGAGAGTCAGTTGACTGAACTGACTGGTCAGTTATTTTGGAAACTTCCAAAATCAGTTCACAATTAACTGAAATGTTTCCAAAATGACAAACAATGGAGAATCAGTTAACTGAGTGGAACTAGATTGTTTCCATTTTGATAATCAGTCAATTGAATTTGATGATGTCATATGCATTTTTAATAAATTAATTGATTTTGAATGCACATTTATGTTTTTATAATTAATTTAATTCCTTTTTTATTTAATTGAGAATTTTGTAATTTGTATTTAATTATTATATCAGAATATCAATTAAATAAATAACATAAAATATATTTGCCAATGTAATGTGATTTTAGGAATTAATTAATTAATCAAGTAAGACGATCGATTAGGACCTAGGGTTTAGGTCAGATCAGTTCAAATTTGATAATTGCATGTTTGATTTAAGACTTAGAATAATCAAGATTAGGATTTCTTGATTAATTGTTGAGATTGGGGGTCTAGGGTTTAGTTGACCATTTTAAGGTGATTACATTTGCCCCTCTTTGAATCGATGTGCGATCAACACATTGATTCAAAGACTTGTTAGCGAGAAGACCAATAATAGTTTGATTTGAAGTGATGAAACTATTCTTTTGAAGAAGACCGACTTCGAGCTTGATTGGATGAAGATCGAATAAAATAGAATGCTCAATTTGATTTGAAGCAATGAAACTGAACATCTGTTGAGAACTCTTAAACCTTTTGATTGGTGTGAACGAATAACCAGTTTGATTTGAAGCGATGAAACCAATTAGCGTTAAGAGATTTGATTAGCAAACAAATTGACTTGATTTGAAGCGATGAAGCCAATTTGATCAATGTATTTGGTTTAAATAATGAATAGCCCGTATAAGACCGATCTTGTCTGGTTTCAAGTGTATTCACCACTGTATAAGGCCATTGATTAGGTTGTCTTTGATTTAAGATGATCTCAACTTGATTTGATGCGATGAAGCTGAGATGCCCCAAGCGAAGGGGTTTTGATTGAGGATGTGATCACTGGAATGTTGATATCCTGACCCTGCCCCCTCGGGAGCGAAATCAAAATATGGTTAGGTGCCCCAATGATGAGAAGCAATTCAATTGATTAGATAATTTAGGAAGAAACTGATCTGATTAGAAAGAGGTCCCACTTGGTTAGGATAAAATCTGTACTTGATGAGAGGTCTTGTTTGATCGAGATTGACCAAAAGTAAGATACAAGGATTGATTAGAAGAAAAGCATGAGAGATTTCCATTGGTTGTGCAAGTAGTCAATTTTAGATTTTGATTTCGATCCTGAAAATAGAATCAGGATAGTTGATGTAACAAGGTGTGTCATGACCACTTGACAATGAGAATATTGATCGATTAAAATCTCAGATCCTTCACATTGGAGAGAGATAAAGTTATTATGATGATTTCAACACTATGCAGATGCAAGACTAACATGAATGCAATGAATGCAACCTAAGGTGTAGTCACTAAGCTTTAGCATTGAAAATTTTCATCATTGAGCATTTTTGGAACATCAGAGTCGATACAATCCTTACTGGTGCCACTGTGACCATAAGAATATGAATATGACTTTCATCAGATGAGATATGGGAAACCAACGTAAGCATTGAGGCACAACAACCAAGATGACCTGAACGTTGTTTCCAATTTTGATAGTGCAAGAGCACACCAGTATTGAGGCATTCAAAGCCAAGATAACCATGAGTGAGATCTTGCGTAAACAAGCAGAGAAATAACAGTCAAGGAGATAGTTCTGACCTCACCTTGGTATACAAATAAACAAGATTGAGGGATATAAGGCTTTTCCGCCTTAATGCAAAATCTCTTACCACATACACCCAGTTTATTTGACGTTGTTGGATCATCGGGACCACACCAACAAGAAATAGACAAAGAAAAGATTAGCAAAATCAATGAGAACAAACAACATACGAATAGAAGTTCAACATACTTCAGCCAGTTTCAAAGTTTTTGGATGTGTATATGTATAGGGGTGTTGAGAAATACCATTGTGCTTGTGAGTGCGATGTGTTTGATTGCCATCGATCTATTGTTTACATTTGCGATATCCAATGTGTGTTAATAAACACAGATGCGTCCAAAGATATTGTTAAGAAACACTTTTGATTAAGGTGTTGAGAAACACATGTTTGTGTCAGTAGCGAGTTGTCCTTCAAAAATGACAAGATTACTGACTCTAGTGTAAACCAAAGATGTGATCAAATTTGGGGACCCATGCCCCTACTAGCAAAATATGATGACTGACTTGACTCATACTGTGAGGACAAAGCCGATTTGATTTCCCCCAGGTTATCACTCTGGACCGGTTTCAAGCTAGGAGGGTTCTCAGAAGAACAAGTGTCACGAAAGTGACTAAAAGATATGTACAATTGAAGCAAAAGATTGCCAAGACTAAGCATTGATATATGGAGCGTTGAGTACAGGAGGCGCATGTTTACCAGGTTTTCACCTACTTGGAAGAGATGTTACTAGCAGAAATTGACTTGATTTGAAGCGATGAAGCCAATTTGATCAATGTGCCTGGTTTTAGAAATGAATGAGTCGTCTAAGACTGATCTGTCTGGTTTCGAGTGTATCCATCACTGTATAAGACAACTGATTGAGTTGCTTTTGATTTTTTATAATCTCAACTTGATGTGATGTGATGAAGCTGAGATGACCCAAGCGATGGGGTCTTTGTTGATTGAGGTGATCATTGAAAATCTGGTAAGCATGCCTCTGTGTTTCCATCCTTTTTTCAAATTTTCAATTTTTTTTGTATTTTTCCATTTTTGATTTTTTTTCAGGACATTATTATGTACATGGTGCTAATCACTGAGAATGCCTTAGGTGTAGAACTTCTTCAGATGGAGAGTGTTGATGGGCTCTTGAAGCAGTTCTCCTTCAGGTGTGGAGAGTCGATAAGCTCCAGAGCCAAATACTGCAGTAATGATATAAGGACCCAACCAGTTGGGTTCAAACTTCCCCTTCTACTCTCTATAGGACTAATTACGGGGATTTTCTCTCAACATAAGGTCACCAACTTGAAGTTCTCTAGGTATGACTTTCTTGTTGTATCCTCTTGACATCCTTTTTTGATAAAAGAAATATGAGAGATTCAGTTTTAAGCCCAAAACAAAGTGTGCTCTAAGTTACGTTGTTTGCATGCTTTGAAAGTAATAAACAACAATACTAGATAAATGAAAGCTAAAACATGTAAGAAAGCTAAGATAAAAATGCAGTATAATAACTTTAATCAAAATTAGGATCCTTTGTGAAGGAAAAGACTTTCTCTTTTATAGAAATCTCTCTCGAATCGACAGTCGAGATCAAACAAAAAGAGTGGCTCAGATTCGATTGAAGAAGCACAATCCATGTGCAAGTGATTTGATTGGTCGAGAGAGTCAGTTGACTGAACTG
>MU219941.1:114952-138006 GCA_018584345.1 Thuja plicata | reverse complement strand
ATTGTTATGGGAGATTTTAATACTCCCTTAAAAGAAAATGAAAAAAAGGAGGATGCCAATCAAATCTGGAAAGCAGGATGGATCTTATGAATTTTGTTGATGGTCATTCTCTTCATGATATTGAGTTGTAGGGAACTGATTATACATGGACTAATAGAAGAAGTGGTCAAGATCTTATTCAGGTTAGGCTTGACAGGGCTCTCATCACTAATGAATGGTTCACGCATTATTTCTGCTCTTTATCGGCTCATATAAGGGTGGGATTGGATCATAATCCCATAACTTTTCTGGCGGACCCTATTGACAAGAAAAGACACTTTCATTTCAGATTTGAGAGAATGTGGACTTTGCATCCACAACTTGAACAAAAAGTTGAAGATTGGTGGAAGATAAATATCAAGGGAACAACTATGTTCATTCTGGCTAAAAATCATAAAAATGTCAAGGATAATATTAAAACCTGGAACAAAGAGACTTTTGGCAACATTTTCTCAAATAAGGCTAGTATCAGTATGGAGGTTAAGGACATCCAAGAGAGCATCCAAAAGGATAGTTATGTTAATATTACTAGAGAACAAGAGAATGAAAAGCTTGTTGAAATGCATAACATTATTGTGAAAGAAGAAACCTTTTGGAGACAGAGATCAAGAAAATCCTTTTTGAAGGAGGGAGACATAAACACTAAATACTTCTTTATGAAAACTCTAAAGCATAGAATGGAAAATAGGATCTCTAAGCTCAACATTAGTGGTACTATATCTAATGATGAGGATGCTATTAGATTGGAGGCCAAGAATTTTTTTCAAAACCTGCTGCAAAAAGATAGAGATTTGGATAGTGTTGAACAAAGAGAGTTTTTAAAGTGCATTCCTCTCATTCTCAATGAGAATCATAATGTTGGGCTTAATGCTATCCCCTCTAGTTCTGGAATTAGGAAGGTTGTCTTCTCTTTTGAGGGAGAGAAATCCCCTAGTCCGGATGGGTTTCCTATGTTCTTTTTTCAATTATTCTGGAATATTATTGAAAAGGATGTGACTAATGTTGTCAAAGAGTGTTTTGGCACTAGAAAACTTTTGAAGGAATTGAATGGTACTTTTATAGCTCTTATTCCTAAGAAACATGGAGCTGATAAGATGGACCAATTTAGATCGATCAGTCTGCGCAACTCTATCTATAAGATTATCTCTAAGGTCATGACTTCTAGGATTTTGGCAATTCTCCCTTCCTTGATATCTTTGCAACAAAATGGGTTTGTGCCTGGGAGACAAATCATGGACTCCATCATTACTATTCATGAAAATGTTCATTCTCTTATGATGTCTAGAAAGGAGGGTCTTCTTCTCAAATTCTAAAGATTATAACAGAGTGGACTAGGAGTTTCTTGTGCAAGTTTTGAAGGCCTTTGGATTTAATAAAAAGTGTACTGATCTCATTTTTCAGCTTATTTCTTCTGCAACCTTTTCAGCTTTGGTCAATGGGTCCCCTACTGTGTTCTTCAAGGTGACTAGAGGGTTAAGGCAGGGGGATCCCCTTTCTCCTATCCTCTTCATCCTCATGGATGAATGCCTTGGTAGGTATATGGAGAGCCAGGTGAGGAAAGGAGATATTAAAGGTTTAAATCCTTCTTTTGCTAATCAAGTTTGTTCTCATTAGCAGTTTGTTGATGACTTAGTGATTATGGGAGAGGCTTCTGTTAAAAATGCTAGCAATATAAAGAAAGCCTTGACCAATTATGGGACCGCCTCTGGCCAAACCATCAACTGGGGAAAGAGTTATGTTTATCTCTTCAATGTCCCAGAAAGAAGAAATATGAGGATCATGAAGATTTTGGGATGTAATCTGGGGACTATTCCTAGAAATTACCTTGGTCTTCCTCTATGTCTGGAACCTCTTGATACTTTTTGGAGTTATTTAGAAGATAAATTTCACAGTAAACTGTCTGGATGGAAAGGGTTGTTTCTCAGTCAAGCGGGTAAGATCTAGATTCTCAAAGCTACTCTCCAGGGGCTCCCTCTTTACGCTTTGAGCATTTTAAAAATTCCCAAAAATTTTGTTGAAGCTATTGAAAAGATTCAAAAAAAGTTTATGCGGACTGGGATGGAGAAAAAGAAAAGGATAGCACTTATAGCCTGGGAAAAAGTTTGTTGATCGATCCAAATAGGTGGTTTAGGGTTAAGAAGAATCAAAAACTTGAATGAACACCTCTTGGAAAAAATTATACGGAGATATTACAATTCAAAAGGAGAGTGGACATTAATATGGGACAACAAATATAATAAGGAACGACCTAATCTTGATTTCTTCATGAATGAGGATAGGGAGGGGGGAGGGTCTTTTATATGGAAAAGTGTTATGAAAAATAAAGACAACATTAAAAAAGGAGTCAAATGGAAAGTGGTAAATGGTAGTAAGGTCCTTTTTTGGGAAGATGAGTGGATTCTTCATACCCCTCTTAGGGAGTGTCCTGAATGGGGGATGTTTGAGAATCAATGTAAAACTAGTTTTGGAAGGAAAGTGGAAGACTATTGGGACAAGGATCACTGAAAGGACTTATCTATCATTGATAATAAGCTAGGTCATCTTAATAAAATTCTCAATTCATTTACTTTGATTGAGGAAGAAGATAGGATAATTTGGAAATACAACACTAATGGTAATTTAATTGTCTCCTCTCTGTACCATATGGAGTTTGAGGACCTAAATGAGTCCCTATGGGCAAAATTCTGGATTAAGGATCTTATCCCAAAAATTAATGTATTTTTCTGGATTATGATGCAAAATAAAATTTTGACTATTGATAATCTTAAAAAAAGAGGTATGACTTTAGTGAACAGGTGCTACCTCTGCAAGCAAGAGGAGGAAAGTGTGGACCATATCTTCATTCACTGTCCCTATGTTAGAAGGATTTGGGATTATTTTCTCCACATTCTTAATACAGAGTGGGTTTTTCCTTAAGATTTGAAGAGTCTTATTAACTTTTGGAACTATCCTTCAAAGAATGATACTGTTATCAAGGTTTGGAATTTTGTTCTTCCTCATGTTTTTGGGGGGTTTAGAGAGAAATAAATGATAGAGTGTTTAGGGAAAGAATGACAAGTGAGAAGGAGGTTTTCTTTAAAATTAAGAGAGCCATTAAAGAAAATTTATTGCTACAGGATAAAGTTATAGAACCCTTACATGAGAATGATATCCTCCTTTTCAACAATTGGAAAATCAAAGGGAACTTCAAGAAACAGGATAACAAAGCTAAGATAGAGGATGCTAGATGGGATTTCCCCCCTCAGGGTTGGGAAAAAATAAACTTTGACGGTGCCTCTAAGGGAAATTTGGGGGTTGCAGGGTGTGGCATTGTCATTAGAGATGAAAATGGTGTCTGTAAAGGAATTAAAGAAATCCCCATTGGTAATCAAACGAAGCATCAGGTTGAAGCCTGTGCTGCTCTTCAGGGTCTTATTTTAGCTAAAGAGATAGGTTGTTCTAAAGTGTGGTTAGAGGGAGATTCTCTCAACATTATTAAATGTTTGAATAATGATACTCCTGCTTCATGGACTATCTATAACACCATTCAAAAAGCTAAAGATATTATTCGATCCTTCGAGAATTGTGTTATCACACATAATGTCTGGGAGACAAATGGCACAGCTGACTGGGTGGCTAACATAGCTTGTAAGAGTGACATGGTGCTGTAATGGAATGATGGAAATGAGGTTCATATTCAAGCCAAATTATTGCTTGATAGTGATTGGTTGAGGAGTCATCAACAAAGTAATCATAAATGGTAAGTATCATTATGTTCATTTATGCGGAGGTGATGTGTCTTTATTACCTATGGAGGTGCAAGTACCCAGTGGTGATTGCGAGTTGGATTTGGCACACTCTTTGGGTCTTTTTGGTTTCGCAGAAAAAGAGGTGTGCTATTCATTTTGGCATTACTAGTAGTCATCACCGAAAAATTAGTTTCAACCAGAAGGAAAAAATGGGCAGAAATAAGAAAAGGGTCGAGCCTGTTAACTGTAACAAGTGGAGAAAAAACTAAAGAGTCTGGAATATTTTCAAAGATGGTGGGTTGGTTGTGTATCTGGAAAGACTCCATGGCTGCAACCCTTCTATCACGAGGATCTTTATGAAAACTCAGAAAGAGGGCAAAATTTTGGTGGGTGATCAGTATATGGAGGTTAATGAGGAGATCATTGCAGAAGCTACTAGTATGGGTATGGATGATATTAAGTTCTATAGAGATAGGGTGATTTTCAATAAAGCATGGGAGACTTTTTTAGAAATTGAGAAAAAAAAGGCCAGACTGGTCAAGGTTGATGCCTCCTACCACAATCTGAAGTGCATATCCAGACCCTGGAGGTATGTTCTTTATGTGATTATCAGTTATGTCAAGCTTGATGGTAGGTTTACGAGAGCGTATGGTCACCATTTTATGTTACTAAACCATTTTAGACATGAGGTGAAAGTCAGTCTGCCCTATTATCTGCTTAACTTGTTAGATGCCACCATCACTAGCTTGCAAAAATATCCAAAGGGGGATCATGCATCCCACCAAGGTCTTATGTTGCTTATCTACGAGGTGTTGAAAACCAAAAAAGTGGAAAGGCATTTGGGGAAGAAGATTCTGAAGGATGAGGAAGATACAAAGGGGGATGAGAATGGCACATCAACAAAGAAAACCCAGAAGATACAGAGGAGTTGAAGGGTTATAAAACCCCTAAAATGAATAAAAAGGGCACATCAACAAAGAAAACCTAGAAGAAGCCCTTCTCTGAAGAATCTGAAATGGAAAAGGACATGGATGATGATATGTTGGAGGGGAGTAAAAAGAAAAAAGGGAAAAAGTAGATTAAGAAGAAGATTCAGGAGGAAGAAATAGAAATAGAGAATGAGAATGAGGAAGTGAAGAAGGAGGAGAATAAGAACTCAAAGAAAAGGAAATGTGGGGAAGGTAAGGAGAAAGCTAAGGGCAATCGAAAGAACAAGTACTCTAGCAAGAGGAGAATTGATCTGACTTTGGACGAGGAAGATGTGATTGAAAAAAAAAAGGAGAACCGTAAGGAAGAGGACATAGGTGAAAATAGGGAGGATAAAAAAAGTGATAAGAATGAGGAAAATATTCCTAGGGAATGATAATAATAACCAAGAGGAAGATATTACGAAGGGTAATAAGGAAATAAGAATAGAGAAAGAGTCTGGGCATGAAGATTGTGGTTACCATGATAATGTGGATATGGGGGAGTATCAAAAGTCAGTGGATACTAAAGAGTGCATTGCGAGTTTTACAGGTATGGTGAGAAATCTGATTGATGATAATAGTAACCTGAAAAAACAAGTTGAAATTATGAGGGCTGAAATTAATATTTTAAATATCATGGGAATTGGGGAAAAACTTGTGTCTGTTTGTTTGGAAGAAATGAAAGAAGTTGTAGATAACTCGGAAGCCTAGGTGGATTTTGTTAATAAAGTGGGGACTATGGATAGATAGATTAAGGAAATCAAACAAAAGGTAGAGGAGGATGATAGTGCAATGCAGATTAAGAACCTGAAAATCAAGGTGGAAAGGTTGGAGGGAATGGTGAAGAAAATTAGAGAGCAATGTTTGATGGGTTTAAAAGCTTATATTGGCCATGCGCAGATCCTGATGGACAAGCTTGACCAAGAAAACAAGGAGAAAGACAACAAAGAGATGAAGGAGGCTACTGGCCTAGGTACCCGAACAAGAGAAAGCACTAAGAAGACTAGTCCAAAGGTGGACAAAGAAATGAAAGATTTCAAGAATACGATCAGTAATATGCAGGTTATGCTGATCGAGGCCCAGGAACTAGTACAGGGCATGTAGCTTTCCTTTTTTGCTGTCTTTTTTGACTTTTGTTGTCCTTGTCTTTATTGCTATTATCTGTGGGACTTTTTTAGCTCGGTTGTTGGTTGGTAGTTTCCTTTCCTTCTGGGTGCCTTGGCACAGTTGTTGTTGTTCTTCGTTGAATATTTGTATTAACTCTTTTTAGGTTTCAGGTCCTTATAAAACCTGTTGAACTCTTTTATTTTGTAAAGGTTTCGGGTCCTTGTAAAACCTATTTTTACTTAATCAGAATAGTCCTTTACAAATCTCCTAATAGAGTTGCATACTTAATTGTATTGTATAAATCCTTTCACAAGGTGGACCTAATAGACCTTATTTCTCCTAACAGGGTAGGCCATCAAAAGTGGTCAATTGTAAGCTTTAACAAGCTAAATTTATACTGTAGTACTAAATCTTGTGGGTACCATCCCCACCCCAGCTTTACTTTCTATTTGGAAGGTTTATGGGTAACCAAATATTGTGTCAAGTGTTGTGGATGTTTCTTTCTTTTCTATTTCATGCATGCAATTAGATTAGTCAATCTAATAAAGGATAAAAGAGAATAATTTTTATTGGTTCCTGATTCACCCCCCTCTCAGTCACCTAGCCTCAATATATTTCCAACAATTGGTATCAGAGCTAAAGGTTCTCTTGATAGAAGTTTAACAACTTGAGAAAAGATTAGAGGTAATGGAAATATACAAACTGGACAAAGCCATTGAAAATGAAAAGCTAGACCTACAAGTGGCCATAGATCAAATCATAAAACTCAAGGAGCAGCTCTCTCATTCCCTGAAAAGAAGAAAATATTTAGCAGTACAAATGAATGATAAAAATTACATAGAAGAAATAATTGAAGACTTATGCAAAGAAAGAAGTTCCAAAGAAGCTGATGCATCCATTGAAGACCTACTTGCAAAGAATCTCAATTTACATGAAGAAGTCAGAAAGTTGAAGAGAGAACAAGAAATTCATTCAATCAGAATATGTGAAGTCATGGAACAAAAGAACCAAGCAAAAAATGTCAGAGAAATGGCACAAGAAGATAAAATATTGCTAAGCACAAGATTAGAGGAAAAAGAAAATGAAATCTATCATTTGTCACTTCAGCAAGCAGATATGATAAATCAACTCAATAGTTCAAATCAAGAAGTTATCAATCTAAGAACTGAAAATGAAAGACGGCAGAATGATCTCAACACTAAAAAGAAAACCAATGAGAGCATGATGAATTCACAGGTGAGCATGGATCAGTTGACAGAGTAGACTCAATTCAGACATAATGGACGAACTCGATTAGGTTATACTGAACAAGGTGAATCCTCACAGTAAGGAGCTCAAAAGAACAACAAACCTACTTGCAATCATTGTGGCAAGTTAGGGCACACAACAAATACGTGTTGGAGAAATGGAAAGTCAAAGTTTAATGGTAAATGCTACAGGTGCAACAAACATGGATATAGGGAAAGTGAATGCACTGAGAAACCTAAGTGTGAAGGAAAATGTTTCAATTGTAACAAACAAGGCCACAAGTCTTCCGAGTGCAGAACTAAGAAATGGAACCCTGCTGAACAACTAGCTAAAGCAATATTTGGTTGGGATTACAACACATGGAGCACATGTTGTCATTGTGGTGAGTATGGTCATGTTGGTGCAAACTGTGCAAAGACTCATCTTAGAAAAAGGAATCATACTAAGATATGTTATGTGTGTAAACAACTCGGTCATCTAAGCAAGAATTGCATGAACAAAGAAAAAGTGGATACTGGTTTTGAGAAAGGCAAAGAAAAAGTTTATGAAATCAGAACACACATGAGTCAGAAGTGGGTAAGGAAGTCTACTGAGAATTTAGACCAAAACAATGAAGGATCAAATGGCACCCAAAATAGTGAGTTGGGTGGATCCACCATCTCTGAATAAATATGAAAGGAGACAATTGGAACTGTGCATACAAGCCATCATACATCAGTTCCAGATATGCTAGCAAGTCCAAATCTGCATATTGATGCACTAGGACACATTAAGGTTCTAACCAAGTCAGGATCTCAGTTACATCCGAGATACACAGGCTTAACCGAGTTAATTTAGGTTGTATGGTTTCAAAGATGTAAAGGTTAGTTTTCATCGAGCTTCCGAGCAAGTCTGGAAGAACTACCTGAGTTATCACAACTACCAAGTACAGAGCATTTAATGAAAATCTATGATGAAATTTCTCATAAATGGTAGAGTTGAAGGGTTATTTTTTACAATTTATAGAGTGATTAAGAGCCATTAGCGATTGCAGAGTGAATTTGTGTTTGAAAGATTCAGTTACAGCGAAGTTTTATCAATCCTCTGAGCAATTATGGTGTCTTCAACCAATAGTAAGGTTAAGAAAGGATCTGAGATGTTGGTGAGGAATGTTGTCTGCAAACTGCCAAGGTTTAAGCTTCATCCAGGGATTACAGAGGAGAAAAATCCGATGGGAGCTCATTCCCAAATTCCCCTTAAGGTACTATTGATCAACAATATATGAGATTTCTATAATTGCACCATTAAGTAGCTAGGCACACTGGAAATAAATCAAGCATATGAGAAGCTTTGTGTGCATGGGAATCTAAAGCCAGAAAACAAATACCTTGAAGTTAATGGTTTAACCCACATTTTGCATATGTCACAGAACTTTCAGATAAAATGGATTAGATTTATTCTGAGTCGTGTTCATGACATGCTTCTCTGGTTGGAGCAACCAGTGAAGATCACCAAGACAATGGTACACCGTGTGACAGGGTACCCAATGCTCGACAAATCCAAGGCAACCAAAACCCTACCCTAGGATGACCTAGCCAAGAAGAATCTTGCCGAGTGGAACTGAAGAGGCACGAGATTGAATGGATTCACAGACATGGAATTGAAGTTTGGTATTCATGTGATTGTACACAAGATATACAGTTCTATTTGACCAAACAATGTACCATGTGAGGCTGTGGACTTGGCATACAAAGTGGTCAAGAATAATCTTTCATTCGACCTTACCAAGTTGCAGCTCATCCAATTGAGAAAAAACATGGAGAGCATCCAGGCATCAAAGACCAATCCATGTAAGTTTGGTTCACTCTTGGTATTTATATTCTTTTATGTTTAGAAGTTTTTCCCTTCCAAAGGCACAATTGTATGGAAAAAGGACAGACCCATAATTTATCAGATAAATGAATTCATAGCAGAATTAGGAGATAATTTTTAGAGCATCATGGATGCATACTTTGAGAATTTCAGATAGAAGATGTAGAATAGATACTGAATCCCTAAACAATTGGTAGAAGACTATAAAGATGATGTTTGTTTCCTAGTTGACTGTGACAAAATATACATTCAAGTTGTCAATCCTAGGATTGGATGGGTGAAACCTCTTGCTTATGAGGTTAACATAGATGAGACCAAAGACATCATTGAAGATTTTGTGAATGAGCATGTTGATCCTAAAGCACCATACTTTGGTACTTATGAAGAAGCCAAGAGCAGAATTTCATTGGAGATTGAGCTTCCTAAAATCTTGAAGAGAGGAAGGAAGAGAATTGAGAGGATTGGAAGGAAATATGGCAAGTCTTCTAACTCTCCTCCTTCAATCACTAAAAGCAAAGCAGATGACATAAAGATAGAACATGATGAATCTGAGAAAGAAGAAGAAGAGGTAGAAGAAGAGCCTCCCAAGAAGAAGAGGCTAGACCCCAAGAAAACACCTAAGGCCTCTACCCCTTCTTTCACTAGATCCAGAAGAAAACTAAAATTGCCTAAGGAAGATGAAGAAGAAGAAGATACAGTCATATTCAAGAAGCCACCACCTACCTTTGAGTAGAGGATTGCAGATTTGAAAGGAGGCAGTGGTATGGGATCTCTCAAATCATTTAAGTATGCTTCCAAAATTAAAGATGAGCAGAAGATGATTGAGGATGCAATAGTAGAGAAAATGGAAAAATGGAAGTATGATCCATCTGAGTTGAAAAGCCATATGACTGAATACCTTATCAAGGAAATTACCATCCATTGTCACAATGCAGTATAGATTGAAAAGGACATTAGAATGGAAACCTTGAAGCAAGTCATGCCTACTATAACTAGTAAAGAGGCAAAAGATGCTATGACTTAATATGAGAGAAATCACTATCACCCGAGTCACCAGTATTACCTGAGTTACGTACTAGTTGCAAGTGATCAATGTGACTCGAGTACCCAGTGTAGCCCGAGTGCCAAAAATTGGCAGTTTACTATGTCACTTGAGTGTCAGCATATTGCCCAAGTGTCAGTATATCACCCAAGTGGATTACTGGACCCAAGTATCAGTATAGGGTCGACTTAGTTCTTATTGTTGGACATTAATTTATATCATGGAAGCTGACTTACAAAGGTATTTGATTCGGATAAGATATATATGTAAGATACTTTTTTTATCCAAATGTGTGCAAAAAAATAAGTATATATGCGAATATGAAATGGTGGATTAATTAGAAGGATACAATAGTAAAAGGAACAACAAAGACTCATCTATCACATTCAGGTGATCAGTAATATATCATTGGATCTCATTCATCAAATCAAAGTTGCATAGAAGATCAACCACTGGTTCATCCTAAAAGGTGTATCAGCAAAATCCTTTAACCAGGTGGACTTAACAGTCCTTTACAAATCTCCTAACAAAGTTGCATACTTAATTGTATTGTATAAATCCTTTCACAAGGTGGACTTAACAGTCCTTATTACTCCTAATAGGGCAAGCCATCAAAAGTGGTCAATTGTAATCTTTAACAGACTAAATTTATACTGCAGTACTAAATCTTGTGGGTACCATCCCCACCCCAGTTTAATTTCTATTTGGAAGGTTTTTGGGTAACCAAATATTGTGTCAACTGTTGTGGATTTTTATTGATTTTTTGTTTCATGAATGCAATTAGATTAGTCAATCTAATAAAGGATAAAAGAAAATAAGTTTTATTGGTTCCTGATTCACCCCCCCCCCTCTCAATCACCTAGTCTCAATATATTTCCAACAGGTTATATCTTGAGAAACCATCTAGCAATGACATCATTTGTGATCCTGAGACCTTTTTTAAGATATGATCCATCTTGGGTAAGGGGAAGTTATCTTTTAAGGAAGCTCGATTTAAATTTTAAAAACCTATACAAATCCCTATTGCACCATTCATCTTCCTCACAGACACACTATTGGAGATCCAAGTGGAATGATAGATGGGATATATAATTCTAGCTTTGAGCATCTTATCTATTTCCTTGATTATAGCCTCAACTATTTTAGGATTATAATTCCTTTTCTTTTATCTAAAAGGGACGGTGTCAGGTTTTAGCGAGATATGATGTTGTACTTTACCACCTTTGAACTTCTTTAAATCATTATAACACCATGAGAAGAAATTTTCTGAGTGACCAAGAAAAGACATCAGAGCTTCTTTCTCCTCAGGAGTACAACATATTCAAACGTACACTAAATTGGGGTCTCCTTCAGTTTTGATGTTAATTTTGTCATACTCATTGGATATTTCTGTAGGATTCCCTTATTTCTTGTGTTTAATGTACGTCTCATGCCTATCAAATAGATTCTCTAGAGAGACTAGGCCTTTGTGTATTTTGTTTCCTTTCAACTAGATGACCTCATGTTCATCTTCTTTAGAAGAGACTTCTTAGTTATTTTCATTACTTTCATCCACATTACCTTCAAAAAAGTGATTTACAAATGGGCCTCTTTTTTTCTAAAAAGTCAATTATTTATCTGTCACTATTGAAAACTTGTCAATGGTTCACATTATCAAGAACAGTGGGTTGGTATATCTTCTCAACATTGAAAAATTCATCCTTGAAATCTAGGTGTGGCAACAGAAGGGATGTAGAAACTACCAGGGAATATGGTCTGTTATTTTGATCTCTAGGGGTTTCTTCAATGTCAAAGGCATCAAAATATTCAATACAATTCCACACTTCATTTATATAGTGTTTCAAACTATTATTCTTCGTAGTGTAGACTTTCTTGATTTTCTTCACCACTAGCAAAACATCACCTCAAACCTTTAACTGTTTGATACCCTTTTGTTTAGATGCAACAAGTCCTAACAACATGGCTTCATATTATGTAATGTTGTTGGTGTTTTTAAACTATATTTTATATGTAGAGGGGCACATATAACCATCTATGGAAATTAGTGCTACACCTGCACCAGAGCCTGATGAGGAACAACTACTATCAAACTCAAGAGTCCACAACTAGTTTGATATGATGGGACAAATCAAACTGTTGCACTTTACTTCATCTAGCATACACATATATGTTCCTGGCCCAGTTTCAACATATAAATTTCAGCTCTTAGATCTCCAAACTTTTGGATAGTCAAATTTTCTTTGTTTTCAGGTCTCAATTGGACCATTTTCCCATCTAATGGAATAATAGCATAAGACCAGTCCATTTGAATCTCTCATCCTAAGTCTTTATAAAAACATTTTACTCAACAACATGCCAAAACTTGCAGGAATGTGAGCCACTAGGATAGTGAGCTTCAATATTTTTTGGGGGTATAATGCTATGGCTGCCTGAGCATCTTTAATCTATTTATAATTGGTATTTTGGAGGAATCCATTGAATACAATTTACCATGAGAAGATGTCATTGTTAATCCTAGGGCTTTAGAAACTTGAGTTGGAATCACATAAAATGAGGCTCTTGAGTCTATAATATAATTGTTCAACTTGTACCCATTAATGTATAAAGAAACAAAGAAGGGCTCAAGATTTTTGTTAGAAATGACAGGTATGCTAGGTTTGGAGAAAGGAGCAGAACAATTCCATTCCTTGATTGGTATTCTATGCTCATTAGAGACTTGAGAATTCATAGAGGCATGAAGAGGATTTTTTAAAATATCTCTACCAATCTATATAACTTTGATGGATTCAATCTAAGATACTCAACCTACGATATTTGTACCTTAGTGCTTTTATAGTGTTCTACAATATCAAAAGAACTAGGAAAGTCACTTTTAGGAGGATTGAATGGTACCTCGAGTTGTAAATACTTTAAAACGAGTGTTTCTCCCTTCTTATGATCATGACATGAGTTCTTGGTCAACATAAATTTGGGACCTATTGAAGAATTTGATTTATGTCCCTTTGATTCTTGATCTTTATTTTGTGATTTTTGGGTCCTAGTTAACACCACACAATTTGGACATTCAAATGTATAGTATACCTCCTCAATTTTTTTCTGAATCAAATTCATATTTAAAATAATTAAATCCAACATCTCCTAATGAGGGAATTTCTTCACCCACCTTGCATTCTCTAATGTTCAACTCATCAGTGGCATACATTTGTGTTTCTCTAGACATCTCGGGATAAGTCGATCCATCATGATCTATAGTGAGGTGAAAATTGCACACCATTTGATTTCCCTTGGAGGTATGAGGGGGGATTCTATTTCCAACCTTTGAGTTGGTCCATCTATAGATAATGGCCTTGAATTCACGCATTGTGTGGTGGTTTTTCTTGGCATGGCTTGGTACATAGGTGAATTTTTGGGTTTCTGCCTCTTCAGAGCTATTATAACATTTGCCAATATCTAAATCATTAGATCAGTAGAGTTGGTTGGCTGGGGTTTTCTAGTTTGTAATTGTAGTGATTAAATCATATTCAATAGTTATGGCTACCCTTTGATCTTCAATAATATTTTTAGCACCCTCTCTCTTGAGGGGAAAACTAACATTAGGGAGAAGATAATTAATAAAGAATTTTTTTAATAAGGCATCCACTAGTCTCAAATTGTTAGGAATCATATTAGTCGACAATTTGTTAAATTTAACCACAAATTCTCTCATAAACTCATGAACCTCCTTTTTCATGGTAGATAATTGGGCAATCAAAGTACTTTCATTCTATGTTGTTTTGAATCTGTTTACAAACTAGATTTGCATGGTTTCCCATGATTCAATGGATGTGGTTGGAAAATCATAAAACCAATCGGCTACTTCATTGACGAAAGATTCAACAAAAAGTCTATCTGTCACATTTTATTCTTGAACTCCCAAAATTGAACAAGCTCCAATAAGGGCACGAGAGTTCTCATCAGTGGTAACTTTTAAATCTCCTTTGCATTTGGGTATGAGATTTCCTAACCCTCTAGGTAAAGTGCCTAATTGTACACCAAGATTGAGAGGGACAATGACAAATCTCCAAGGTTGAGGTTGGGCCATAGTAGGAAAAGGTATATGCCTTCTAACCCATAAAATTATTTCAACCCCAATGAAGATTAAAGAATGACATACAGGACTAGGGGATTTTGCTTTATTTTTAGGAGAAGTTGGTCTGCTTAAGGAGAAAATTTAATGAGCAGGTGGAAATGAGGAGAAACCAATAGATTTCAGTGAGTCAAAATATGGGTCTACAATTCCCTTCTTCCTATCGTGTATAGTATATCTCTTTGTATCCATCTTAACTTAAAGATATAAGATGGGATATACAGAGTCAGTAACCTCTAAATTTGAGGGTTTTTAATGGTTACGGGGATTTCTAGGAGCAACTAGATTCCTTGTTGGAAGTATCCTAGGATTTTCCCTAGATCTTAACTAAAGTATAGGGTTATAAGAAATGTATTATTATTCATCCAACACTAGAGTTGTTTTCCTATATTCTTTGTTATTTTTCCTAAGTTTACAGGCCACTGTAGTTAGATGTGAAACGATATCTTCTTGGTCATCTTGAAAACCCAAGTTAGGTTTTAACATAGGAAAGATAATATCATGAGGGAGAACCATGATAATTAATTCATGCATGACTAATAAATCATTTCTATAACTTAGGATATATATATATATTCAATGTAAAAATACCCATCAATGTCACCAAAAATCTATTGGTTGCAGATTTCTACCACTTAACTCTTACAATATGTTGTGCACAATAAGTGGCAATCTGAATCAAGAGTTGAGTCAAATGTGATGAACCTTATACAACGAATCTCTACTTATTTTAGAAGATCTAGCTACCTTCTTGTGACTTGAAAATCAAATTAAAAATAACGAGTATGTTTTTTACCCGAAAGCAAAGAAGGCAGGGAACTTTTAACCATGAATTTCTTTGAAAGGTAAACAATAATAGAATTTGGATAACACAAATGGGACACGCAGCTTCCTCAACCATAAAGTCCACCTAAAGATTTACAAACTATCATTTCAATTCCACACAAAGTTGTCTACTGTAACAACAACCATTTAACTGAAATTATAAATCAATAGACACGTGATAGTATCCTATAGTAATTGACATTCAACATAGGAAGAAAGACATTCTACAAATCATAACACTCAGTTTATAATTCATAGAAAAAACTACTCTCAAATACTATTTCATTAAAACTTTTCTCTAAGATTTTCTCTTTCTAACCCCTGCACACAACAAAAGAAATTAACTATAAATAAGAATTCAATATTAAGAATGACTTTGGTAACCGACAATTTCTTGAAGATAACTACCACAAAGATCAATTACAATTTTTTAAAGCATTTCAATAAACATAACATAAAATGTAAAGATGGCCCTCCAAACCCTGTAGTTTTCGAGACATGAAATGAGGAAACTAGAGAACACTAACTAAAAACATCCATGTACACATCTTTTTTATCTTCTTCCATCTCTTTGAACTCGTCCAACTGCTTATACACTTGCACTGTAGCATCCATTGTATCACCCTAGGGGTATGGTGTTCCTCATGGATATGTCTTCTTTCTATATGCTTTGAATAATGAGGATTGGTGACATTTCTTCTTTAATAGGCTCAAATGTATCTCCAACCCTTATCCTCCATTTCTTCACATTCTTTTTGACCTCCACTATCTCCCACAAGATATTTGTTACCTCATCATTGATGTAGTCTAACACCACAATTGCATTTTTTATTTTCTCGAAGGATCTAAAGTCAGCCTTACTTGCGGAGAGGTCATTCCTGACCTTTTGATGAAAATCATCCTTTAGAATATATATCTCCAACATTTCTTTCCTACCATCTCCAAAGATACTTATACCCATTATAGAAAAGTGATTTCTCAGGTCACATTAAAGATTCATGCTTTTTACAATTGATGATGTCAGACTAGACTAAAATTATTTTGTAATGTTCTATTTTCAACCTAGCATTTCTACCCAAAGAGTGATATTATTGGGAGCGAGATTATAGATTATATCTTTTGATGTCAAGACAAAGGGGGTAGTTTAGTTATTTAATACATCTTTAGGAAGGCAATAGATAGCCTACCGACCTCTTTTTAACCTTTTATAGCTCAACTTATTGAATATTGGTTGTCTACTTGAGTGTGTCATAGTTTCTTAATCCATGTTCAATAAGGTACAATCCTTTGATAATCATCTGACTTGGCCAATCATCAATTACCTTAGCAATTAATTGATATCTCTTGACAGACTCTTGCTTATCAAAATTGATAAGCTCTTAAATCGTCACCCTTGAGGATGATCTAGTTGGGATATTCTCGGCAGGTAAGGTTGATCATATGAAAGGGGTGAGAGTGTCCACATATTGAGCGAGTTCTCAATTTTTCTTCTCAGTGGCTTTGGTTATTTTAGACAACATGAAGATAGAGAACTCAGAAACATGGTATATATCCCCTTCAGTAGTTTAGGGTCCCATATCAATTATAGCTTATGTTAAACTCCTCTTCATTAATCTCACGTTCATTCTTATCCACATCGGGATTGATAATTTCTAGCACATCATGTTCAATTTGGGGGTCTATTACCATCCTAACCATTTGTCTCACCTTCTTAGGCTTAGGAGTCTCACCTAACAGGTGTGCAACTGTATCAACTTTAGATTTCATAATCAAGGAGTATTTTTTCTTCTTATTTTAAATGACCTTTTTAAGCTATAGAGTGGACAATGTATTTATGAGAACTTGGATTGATTAATTATTAATACCAGGATTAGATAGAAACCTAGAATCATTGGATACAAGTATTCGTGGATCTTCATCCACCAAGGAGACTATAGTACTTTTCTCCCCTAATTGATTTACGAACTACGTATACTCATCACATAAGTTTGTTTTAAAAAGTGATCTTATTTTCTTGGATACTACCATAGTACTCAGTTCACATATAGATTTTAATTTTTTATTCTTCTTTGAGGGGTGATTATCTCCACTAGATTGTGAATCTGTTTGAGACGTTCCAGCTTCTGGTGTCAGGTTCCCAAGTGTGCTTTGGAGTGTTTGAATGTTATTATTTGTTTCTTTAGGTGTTTATGTGTGATATGAAGAACCAGAATGACTTTTGACCTTATTGTACCACCATACATGTGATCTATTTAGGACCTAAGCAGTTCTAACCTTGATATTTATTTATTCATCATTTTATGACCATTGAAAAGGAGACAAAACAACATTCTGATATGAATAACAAATCATACAGGTGACATTCTCTTTAATACTTTCAGGAACCCAGGAAATAATATCAAAAGCAATCATGTGATCCAAGGTCAATCTCATAAATCCTCTTCTGAAAACTTTCTTTTCCTTATCACAATCTTCCCAAAAGTCCTCTATTTTTTGTACATGAAGATATTGTGTGGACCCATATAACTTTTTCTTGACATACCCTCAATTATCAAAATGGATTATTGTAGGCAAAGAGAGGAAACCAAACTCAACTAACAACTTGTCAACAAACTTAGCATATTTGTTACTTTTGCATGAAAAATGAGATAGACCCACAAGAAAAGAGTATCCATTATTCTTCGTTTAAACATATTTAATATTTACAAATGTTATTAGGTGGCAAATCCAAGAAAATAAGATAATTCAAGTCATACCTAGGAAGTCTCAAGGGTGCCTTCTCATAACCTCTGACTCTCAAATATGAAAAGCTCTTGAATTGGATATAGAAACTGCCATAACTCAACACCAAGGCCTTAGCTTCCTCAAACAGTCTCTTCTTAGGACACCCATCAATAAATCTCATGAGTGTCATAAATATAGCATCATGAACATGGGAAATTTTTTATCATACCTTCTTCTTTCCATAATTGAGGAAAACAATTGTAAATGGGGCACCTATACGATGTTATACTCTTATATTAGGCCTGGAAAATATGTTTTACCAACGACGAGTACATAAAAGAGAACAAAACATATGTGAAATTGTATTTCTTTTTCAAATTTTACAATTTTCTCATGCAATGAGTCGATTATCATTTTTTCCCAATTGACCTTGTTTTTATGATCACAAAGAGTAAGCATAACCTAGAACATCCACTCCTCAAAATATTCAGAACTAGGACTACCAAGCACATGACATAACAAGACAATGATATCCATAATTTATTCTTAGAACAAATCTATTTTTACTCGGAGAGGGAATTTATATTTTCACGATCGAGGAATTTTCTACCAACTCTGTACAATAGTACTAAGACACTATTTTTCCTGGCTATGAATGAATTCCCACCCCGAATGTAGAGAGAAATTCACCTCTTCTTCCCTGTCATTGATGTGTAGTGTGAGGGAAACACTATTTTCATCAATTCTATCTATTATGCTTTGGTCAAACCTGCGTACCTCATGAGAGTCGGGATTTTAAAAGTTGTGCACATGTGAAGACTAATTATAAACATGCAATGGCAGAAGGATAAACCTCGGCTTGAGATAGGACCAACTATAATTTTCTTAGAAATGGGGGAATTTTGTGGGTTCCACAACCTTCTATTTATATCATGCATTACCAATGTCGCCACCTTTGTATCTCTAATATGGTTCAATTTTCTTTCAATCGGCTGAGAGGCTTTGGGAGCCATAGGAACAGGAGAGAAAAGAGCTAGAGTTTCTAGAAAAGGGTAAGAATTGAAGGAGTGGAATGGAGGATAATTATAGTAAGAATAGGTGTTCATGAATTCCAACTTAACAATCCCTCCTCACCCTTTCAATGAAAATAAGGAAAACTGAAAAAATATCAGGAAACACAAACACAAGCAAGCTTCTTTTTTCAAACCTGGATTTTGCTTTCTACCTTGAGTGTTCCTTAAAATTTGTTAGAATTCTCAAATGTGAATGATCATAAAAGGTGGCATACCTATCTATGCTTGGAGAAATTAATACCTTTACTTTAGTGTCTTTAGTACTACTTTAAAATTTGAAATAAAAGCATTTAATTAATGTCTTATCAATCAAGCATTAAAATTGGTACTTTGTTGACATCACTACACAACTTACCACTCACAAGGTTGTCACTATTGAAACATCAGACTATCACATCCTTCAAGAATCATGGAATAAGAGAAGTGTGTGCAAAAGGATCGATAAAGTGCGATTAACCAATGTAAGACTAGTGAGGAACCCATTAACATGACACTACCAGGGATCAGGTAGAACAAGGAACTGAGATTGAGAAATCAATGAGAAACATTTCCATCAAACAATAATAGAGTGATAAAATCAGGTTTGGGTCCCTTTGGACATAAATGATACTTGGCACCTAAAGGAAAGGTTGATCAGCTAATTAGTCAATTTAAGACATAGTGAACGTAAAAAGATCACGATGAGGGGATCTAGTGACTTAAAAGGAGCTAATTCAAATTTGTAAAACAACGGGTAACACTACCATAAGCCCTAAACCCTAAACCCTATTACCATAAGCCATAAAACATGTTATTATAATCCCTAAACCCTAAATAATTTGTCCCTTTCTCCCTCTCCCTCACCTCTCTCTCGCTCTCTCTTTCCCCATATCCCAAACCCCAAACCCTAAACTCTAATCCCTTAAATATCTCTCACTTTCCCACCCTCTCTCACTCTATACCTCTCTCTAATATGCATTCCTTGAGAACTAAAATTTCTCTCTTTCCACCGCTTTTTTCCCACCTCTCTCCCTCACTTTCTCACTCCCTCTCTCTAGCTCTCTCCTTCTACCCCCCTCTCTCTCTTTATATGAATCCTAAACCATATAGAGGGAAGGTATAATGGTAAAGGTATAGGAAGAGGGGGAAGAGAGAGGTGGGAAGGGAGAGGGTTTAGGGTTTATTTTTTTGGCTTAGTATTGAAGTTTGAGAGAGAGAGAGAGGTATGGGAGAGAGAGATGAGGGATTTAGGGCTTATTGTTATAGGGTTATAGTTCAAGGCTTAAGGTTTAGAGTTTAGGGTTTAAGGGAAAGGAGGAGGAGGAAAGGGAAAAGATTTAGCGTTAAGGGTTTAAGGTGTAGGGCTTAGGTTTTAGGGTTAGAGAGAGAGATGGAGAAATGGAGAGGGTCTAGGGTTTAAGGTGTGGGGATTAGGGTTTATGGTTTGAGAGAGATATGGGGGAGAGAGGGAGAGATGGAAAGAGTGAGGAAGTATTTAGGGATTAAGGCTTATGGCTATAAGTTTTAGGTTATAAGACTTTAGGTTTGGAGTTTATGGTTTAAAGGAAAGAGATAAGGGAAAAGGGGGATTATAAAGGGAGAGGGGGAAAGGGAGAGATTGGAATGGAGAGGGTTTGGGTTTTAAGGTATAGGGATTAGGATTTAGGTTTTGAGAGAGAGAGAGAGAGAGAGAGAGAGAGAGAGAGAGATTTTGTTAGAATACCCTGTTAAAAGTCCTAGCCCTGTTAGGAGTTGATTGTTACAATAGGAAGGTCTTTATTAAAGGAAAAACCCTGTTACGAGTCAAGAACACAATTAAGGGTATTAAAACTAATCACAGACCAAAATACAAGACAAGGTTACATCCACCTTCAGGACTTATTGTCCTATATCTGATAGAACATTATCATGAAAACTTGAACTGTCCTCTAGTGCACTACTACCAAGAAAACCCCATCCTTGTGCCTCAATGCACAATCCTCTACTCTATTAGAAGAATTCCTCTCATCCCTTAGGCTCCCATATCCATATGCAACACTCTTTACAAATAAAGGAGAATCTTCCTTTTATACAAGTTACAAACATTAAATCTCGAGGTCGACCATTGCAGGACTTCACCTATAATCAAATAAATACTTAAACCAAAGAAAGGATATACACGATATCCTTATCCATATTACCTAAATTAAAAATCATAAATCAGTCAGCTAGAAAATTAATTTAATTACAATTATACAAGAATACATTACTATTCCCAGGTTGGCTTCCAGGTAAACATTCACTAGCAATTACATCATGGATGACGTTGAAAAACACCAAAACACTCTGCGATCACACAATAGCTTCTCTAGTGTGTCTTCTAACATTTACCAAGCTCACATACTATAATATATCATCTTACTCATGTTATGCTCCAAACACTGAGATCAACTCTGTGAGTTTCCCAGTCACTGGTCCTACAACTAGTCTTTGCCAATTTCTCCATAACTTGAACAAATGACCATATAAACCTCTGCAAACATAACCTGACGTGGTAAACATATCCTAAACATATATCTCAACTTGCAAGACCTAAGTCTTCATAAATTTTCTGTACCAATCTTTGTAACCTGTCAGTATCCTCTTTCTGCAGTTCTTGGCTCTTTATAACTGAACATATGTTGACATCAATGACAAAATAATTGAATGCCAACATAACACTGCAACAATTCCAAAATGTTTAAGGTTTAATGTGTATGAATTAGGGTTTAGGGTTTGAGAGATAAAGAGGGATGGGGAAGTGAGATAGGGTGTGTGAAAGATGTGGAAATGGATAGGGTTTAGGGTTTAAGGTGTAGGGCTTAGGATTTTGGGTTTGAGAGAGAGAGAGAGAGAGAGAGAGAGAGAGAGAGAGAGATGGTTTAAGGTGTAGGGATTAGGGTTTTTCAGAGAGAGAGAGAGAGGAGGGGAAATGTATAGGGGGAAGGGAGAGGGTGGAAGTGATAGGGTTTAGGAATTAAGTTGTAGGGCTTAGGGTTTAAAGTTTGAGAGAGGGAGATTGGAAAGAGAGTGAGATGGGCAAGAGAGGGAGATAGTGAAGGATGGGGAAAGAGAGAGGTTGGAAGGGAGATGGTTTATGTTTTAAGGTGTAGGGCTTAAGGCTTAGGGTTTGAGAGAGAGATAGGGAAGAGAGGGTTTAAAATTTAAGGTGTAGGAATTAGGGTTTGTGGTTTGATATATATATATATATATATAGAGAGAGAGAGAGAGAGAGAGGTGGGGAAAGAGAGATATGGAGGTTTAGGTACTAGTACAAGGTTTAGGTCTTAATTNGGGTGTGTGGTTTGATATATATATATATATATATAGAGAGAGAGAGAGAGAGAGAGGTGGGGAAAGAGAGATATGGAGGTTTAGGTACTAGTACAAGGTTTAGGTCTTAATTCTTATGTATTGGGATGTGAGAGAGGGAGAGAATGGGGAGAGAGGGAGAGAAGGGGAAATATATATGTGAAAAGGGAGAGGTGGAAAGAGGGAGATGAGGGTTTATGGTCAAGTATAGGGTTTAGGGATTAGGGTTTAGGTAGTGTTATAGGGTTTAAGGCATATGGTTTTTTTTATGAGGATTTGCACCCATTAAGACAAGTTCAAAAAACTCAGCAATCCCGTGCAACATGAGAATAATTACGAGTCTGTGGGTTGTTCATTGTGTAACTGAAGCTCTAGGTTACAATTCTGCTTCCCTTTTGATATCCTAAAACTAAATGATTTACCAAGAAAGGAGATAGAAGGAAAACTTGTAAAAGAAATTAATCTTAACACTAAAAGGTGATACATCAAATGGATAATTGGATATGAAACTTTGAAAACTCACAAATAACACAATAAAGAAACCTTCTGCCTCACAACTCAGCTAAATATGCTTGCATAAAATATAAAATATTCTTATGAAAGGCTTGATTTAATGATTATAAAAAGGAAAACAATAATGTTTTTTCACAATCTTAAAGCACCAAAAAATCTAAACACATTCACAAACCTGCACCTTAGCACATTACTTTCTACATTTAATACCAAAGAAAATTGATACAAATAAAGGTATAACACAACATTAATATCAAATCATTCACAAAAATACTCAAAACCATAAAATAGATAAGGAAACAAGTCTTTATTACTAAATAATCAGGAAAATCACAACTGCAATTTGTATCAGTTATAAAGTTTAGGGTCATGGATCATGGTAGAGAGAGAGAGAGAGAGAGAGAGAGAGAGAGAGAGAGAGAGAGAGAGAGAGAGAGAGAGAGAGAGAGAGAGAGAGAGAGAGAGAGAGAGAGAGAGAGAGAGAGAGAGAGAGAGAGAGAG
>MU219941.1:99381-114902 GCA_018584345.1 Thuja plicata | reverse complement strand
AGAGAGAGAGAGAGAGAGAGAGAGAGAGAGAGAGAGAGAGAGAGAGAGAGAGAGAGAGAGTGGGTTTTTCATGGATCCTATTTTACATGTGCTCTATATGGCATATGTCATATATGATGTATTATAAACAAACAAATGCTTCATTCCAATGCTTTGTTGCATGAATACTATTTGGTGTGTGCCATATAGGCTATACTAGAAATGGTATAAAATCCAAGAGACACATGATTCATGTCCACATTCTCTTATTATTATCTTATCTCTCTGTATTATCTGAAAAATAAATTCTTTTTCATGGAGTTTACATTTTGATAAAGCATAATCAACATATTCTATCACCTTTTCACCACCTTTTTGTTCACTATATAACATTTAATGTGGTGATTTAAAGTTTTTTTTCTTACCAAAAGTGATCCTTTGAGGTAATTTTTTCATGTTTTTGTAGAAATCAAATGTTTATATCATGTTTTTTTGTTTGCAATTGATAATATAGACTTGTTATTTTTCATAATGTTACTTATTGTGATATAATTAATGTAATATAGAAAATATAGATAGGGTTTAGAATAATGTTGGTTTTCTCATAAAAGCGACTCTATGCGCATATTATCCACTTAAATTTAATTGTAATTGATAAGGGGTATAAATTTTGCAAAGAATAGTGGAGTAAAATACATCCCTATGAAAAAGAATTTGCTGAAGACCCTATCAAACGGTCTCAAAAACTGTTGATTTTCGCGATCCTGAACCGAAACTGCGAGATCTACAAAACCCAAAAATCATTTTATTTTCTGAGAAAGGTCAATTCTGACCCTCAAGTCAATGTCGACCTTGACCCAGAATTTTTGATTCTAACCTAGGTCAGGGTTGAGGTCATCCTTGACCTAGGTAAGGGTCGACCTTGACCCCAAAATGTCACCCTTGACCCCAAAATGTCGACCTTGACCTGCACAGCTCTGACAAAAAATTTGTTCATGGATCCCAAAAGTTTGATGAAAAGGGTATCCAGATCTGCAATTTAATTTGTTGTCCCGAACCTGTACCTACAAGAAAAATGGTTTGTTTTTTTGGGGGGATGGGTTCACCTTGGTCAAACCCCAGTTTTGGAATTAACCTTATAATCGAATTGAAATTGCATAAGTAAACAAAGTAAATAAACAAATTCACCTTGCTTGTATAGAAGCCCTTGTGGAGGATTTGAATTCGTGGATCCACAAGTATGTAGGCATCAAATGGATGTAAAATGTAGAATGTATCAAATCAATTGCTTGTAAATATTCAACACCAATGTTGAATGGATCTTGGAAGAGGAAGAGGCTTGGAAGAATGTGGATGAAGAAATCTTCAACAAGAGGGCTGCATGGAGATTGAATCCTTTAATGCAACCAATGGATCTCCTTGAAGAATTGGATGCCTTAGAAGTGCTTGAATGCTTGAGAATGGATGAAAGATTCAATGGATACTTGACTTGCTTCAAATCTTGCTCCTTAGCTTTCACTTAGTTGATGGTTAGAGAAAATGAGAGAAGAAAGCTTCCTTATATACCAATCTAGGGCACAATCTTCTAGAGAGGCCTACATAGGAGAATTAAATTCCAATTAGACCTATACCCTTAGAAGAGGACCTATATTAAATATAATTTAAGATTTTTTGCTCCAAAGACCAAAATAGCCGACTCGGGAGCAGGAATTAAACTTTTCTGAAGCCCGAGATCCAAAAATCCCAGAAATATGAAATCTAGACCTTGGGCCAGAAAAAGGTCGATTCTAACCTAGGTCAAGGGTGAGGTTGACCTTGACCTAGGTCAAGGGTGAGGTCCACCTTGACCCAGAAAGGTCAATTTTGACCCTGAGGTCAAAAATCTCAGTTTCCAGTTTAGGGTGTCAGAAACAGGCTGGAAAAAGTGGGAAATGAGGCAGAATAGGGGAAAAATCTAGATCATCTGTCAAATATGCAATCCTACTGCTCTATTTTCTAATAGCCTTCATATCTCATGATCTTTCAGATCAATACTCTAGGTTCAAGTGCACCTGCAGATTATGTAGAGAATGTTGTGATTAGAGGGAGTCATTTATGGTCACTAGGAATTGTGGCTACGAGGAGCGTGATTCAGATTTTGTAAACACAACTCTGAACATAGATCACTTACAATCTCAAAAGCATTGCTCATTTAACATTAGGTAGAAGTGTTGTAATATAGATAATGTTCACTGAATTCACATTAGATAATTGCAAATGTTTATATAAAAAGATCTAAATTTCTATATACTTGAAAAATATTTATTATACGATGCTCAAATCATCCTAAAAGAAAATATTGATACGTAAGTATTGCTAATATTTGAATGAATAGTATACAATAGCATACAGGGATATAAAAAGGCGCTGCTATGCTAATGATGTTTTTTTAATTGTATGTTATATAAGGGAACATGAACACTTCTTTTATAATTTAGTTTTGCTTCATTTGATATTGTTCCTCTTAATCATTTCTTGCTACCCATAGACATCATTCAAAGGCGAGGTTAGCAAATACACACCACAATTTTCTGTTTGAGATATATTTTAGATGAATGGACATGTCTATTGTAGGATGGTAGATGAATTTCAAATTCAGATTTGAAGTCTAAGATGTTTCTGGTAAAAGTATTCTAAGAGCTGCAATGTTGTAGTCATCATTTTGGAAATAATTTATCAGCAAGCCAAAATAGATCCAAACTTTTGGAAGGAACAAAGTTTTTACTGCGTTTCTTTTGATTATATCTTCCCACAAATTTGGCAAGGTAGGAATTAGAAATGAAGTCCAGAGGTTTCTTTTTTCTTGTTTTGATTGGTGCCATGAAGCATGCAACCTCTTATGAATATGTATCCAATAGACATATTTATAGGTTGGCAATCACTTTTGGACTCCAAAATGATCTATCAACTTTGGAATTACGAGTTGATTTCTGTTGAGGTAACTAGTCAATCTTGCAACTCTATCTGGCCTTGAAAATGTTGAACAACAACTCTCTAATGACCATTGTCCTCACAAAACTATGTATTTTAAGTGCAAATCTAGTTTTTGTATCCTTAAATTGTTAAACACATTTCCAATTTCAGTAGGACAGTAAAAGGAGGAGTAAAATATTACCCAATTGTTAGTTGCATTGACAAGACTATTATGTTTTTTTTATGCACACACTTTGTTGTAGGAAAAAGATATTTTAATGTATGTTTACCAAGGGTATTTCAATGATTTATGATAAAAAAAATTTAAATGCCTATTTCTTACAAAAAAATTGTTGTTTGTGAACCAGTTTAGACATAATATCTCAATATTCATTTTTTACTTGCTTTTATCCTGTAAGAGTTGCCAATATTTTATTATTTTTAATTTGCAGAATTATTAAAAGCTAAATGTCTCATGAATGCTGAGGTTTCCCTAATTTTGGAGAAAAATATGATCAGCTTCAGCAAGCATCTGAAGATGCTTCATCTCAAGTCTCATAGTAAGAACATTTTAATTTTTCTTTGATGGCCTTTTCTTCTTTATATAATGGTTCCATTTGTGAGACAAGATCGACATGAAGTATTAAAAAGAGATATTTATCTTTTGATGTGGGTTTTTTTTTGCATTTTCCCATATAGTATTTTGGTTATGAATGCTACGTTTTGTTACTTCTCAATGCAGAGTGTTTGAGAGGTCTTAGCAGTATGTGACACGGTCCAATCATTACAAGAATCTAGACGCTGTGAAACAAGTTTGAGAGTATCATTTTTCCATGTCTTTTTAGAGACTGAAAATTATTTAGAATGGGCATATTTGGTAGTTTTGGCATTTAAAAGTAGATAAAATAGTCAACGAGTCTTGGTGGTTTTTAGAGCATTGTGGATTGGGAATCCTTTACTTGGCTCAATGCAGCATGTCGAGCAAAAATACATTGAGAGAATTTGAGGTATTGTTTTGTTTCCTTCAGTTTTATTTACTTTTCATATATGTTTTTTTATTGCGGTAACTATAGGTTTTGAAGGGGCCCCAAAACCCTTTAACATAGAAAAATAAAGATAGACAATTATTGCGCTAAATGACAACAATCTGTCAAAACATCTGACATAAACCAAAAAGGGCTAAACCCCAAATTACAAAGTGAGAAGCATAATACAAAGGGAAACCCTAAAATAGAAAAACATATAGCAAGACGGGCACAACAAAACCTCCTAGCAACAGAGCTAGTCCAACATTTTAACAAACTCTTCGGCCTCCACTATTTGGTTCTCAATATTCTGGACCGACTCTCTCAGATTAGTGATATCTTTGGCTTGGGAAGCAATTTTCTTTCTGGTGCTCGATCTAGTTCTGGAACCAGAGCCTAACTACTGGATATCATGTTTCCCTTCTTCATCATCATTCGCTTTGTCAGAGTTGTTCCCTTCCAGTAGAACACATAGGGCTTTTAGATTATCAACTGTAGTTTTCATACCCTCATTATTCATTGTGATAAGCTTCTTCGTCATAATGTCACTGTTATTCACTTTCTGTTTGATTGGTTTTATAGAATTGTCAATAGAATTAGAAATTTTGTCTTCCAGCTTAGTAGAATTATTTTCTACCTCCTCAAAAAAATTCTTTCCTTTCTGATACTTCTCAGCATCATTCTGCATTTTGACGATGGTCTCCTCCAATAGAGCATTCCTAGCCTCCAAAGATTTGAGCCTAGTACGCATTTCTTGGATATCTTCTTGAACCCATTTATCAATATTATAGCCATACATGGCTTTGTTTCTCATAGCTTGTAGCACAATGATATTAGTGACTCTTTTGACCTTGAAATCCTGGTCCACATATCTTCCTCTATGCTTCTTTGATTCTGCATTTTCTTTCCCGTCTCATCAGTCTCTCCCTTAGGACTCTCAGGAGGAGTAGGATTAATCTCGCAGTCTACATTATCATTCTAGTCTTCCTTATCTAAGTTAACAATATTATTTTCAACTTGGGTTTCTTCATCCTTACATCCCATATTATCAATGATAATCTCCTCCTCGACATTATTGATAGTTTTTTCATTTTCAGCTTCCATATCCTCAGGGTCATCAACATAATCCTTCACAGTATTATCACTTGGTTGTCCGCTTCAATCTCCTTATCCTCAGGACCATCACCAACATCCTTTTGAGTATTATCAATTTAAACTTCCATTATGTTGTTGATTTTCTTGGTGACCTCCTCAGGGATTTCCTTTCCAGAATCATTCATTGCCTCAACATATGGGATATTTTCCACTTCCATACCTATATAAGGTCCCATATTATTGGGAGTAACAGAAGGAGAAATTTCTTTGTTACTCGGCTCCCCTTTTGCCATATCTTCTTCCTTAGAGGGAATATCTTCCAGGTCATCCTTTGACTTCATACCTTCAACCTCATAAAAAATAGAGAACTTGGTATCAATTTTTATAGGGCTCACCTTTCGGGACTTTTTACTCGAAGTGGTGTTGGCTTTCTTCCCAGAAGAAATTTCAGAGCTCTTTCTTTTTGTGTTAGAAATTTGTTTAGGAATCAGCTCTAAGATGTGATCTTTGGCATACTCTTCAATGAGTAGAATGAGTCCCTCATGCAAAACAAGGGTAACCCTAACTTGATGATCCACAAAGCTTTGATTAAGAGAACTAAGGAGATATATTGGAAAGGAAACCCTAGTATTATGTCTGAAATGATTCACCAACACAAAATGATAATTGTAAACCTTGGAATACCTACCATCTAGGGTGAAGTATTCCATAATAGCCCTAAGGACAAAGGCCCAAATGCATTTTACATTATCCAGGTTCACATAATCAACATTACCTTTCACCAGCATTGCTCTCTCCTCGTCAGTCTTTGGGAAATCTTTATACACCTTATTTCCCACCTTCTTGTCTTTAGAGAAGTGAATGCCCTCAAGAGGGAGCCCCACAATATCAGCTAGAAGGTCAAGAGTCAGAGTGAAGGACTTCCCCGCTAAGTTTACCTTGCCATTATACCACCCTGTGACAAAAGCCTTAGTAATTTCTTTATCATTTCCATGCAGTCATTTCAGGTAATGGTGCACTTTACCCTTCTTCAGTTTTCTCCAAACTTTTTTTCATGGATCCACTTACATTCCGCCGGTTCCTCCCTCTTTAGATCACCACCCATCTCAGCTTCCTCCTCCATAGTGATATGGTCACTATATGTTAAGGTTAATCTAAATCCTGTCATTTGCTTCAGCTTTACATATTTGGCAATCTTTCCCAGACACTACAAAGGAGGCTAAAGCTATGGCTCCATCACTTAAAGTAATTTCAAACATTGCCCCATTTTTAGTTAATGTATTTTGAATAATCAAGAATTTGTTTGTCGTGTCTAAATCACAGTTTTACCACCTTGAATGATGGATATTTTAATTTATAATGACAACCATTTCTATTTAATGCTATAGAATAAGGGTTGTGGGTTGGATGATGAAAAGATTGACAAAATGCTTAGTGATTTTGCTAACATAAGGAAATTTGAATAGCATGCTCTTTATACTCCTGAAACATGCACAATCCTTTGATTGGTTTCCATGATGAATGTTTTTACTTTCTTTGAATGTATAAATCATGTACAACATTACTTCTAATGACCGGTGTATATTTCTTGAACTTACAGTTTTTTGAGTTAAACACTGCAAATGATGTTTTCTATTTTTTTGTGTATATTTGACTAAAGATTTGCAATGGCATGCTGACATTACATTAAGTACTACAAAGGATTCTAGTATATGGAAAATAAAATCCATATAAATGTACATCTAAAATTTCCAATGAATGTGATATTTTCACATCTTCATGTATGCTTGAAAGCAAAGAAGAATGGATGTGGTGTAGACATTGAGAGTCACTCGTATGGGCAACTTTTATGCTGCAAATTTATTATGCTTATTACTATAATGATGCTTTTGAACAATCTTTTTTTTCGTTGATTTTCTTTTTGAAGCATATAGATATGGTGTATGCCCTTCTTTTTTAATACTAAGAATATTTTATGTTATTGGAAAATAAAAACCAGATAAATGGTACTTTGAATACTTGATGAACGGTATGTTTAAGGTCTTGGAATTAATGTGTTCAACTCTCCAATCTATCATAACATGTACCCACACAAATTATACTAGATATCTACAGTCATAACATGTATCTACACTACTTATACTAGAGATATTATAATTTCCTAAACACAAAACTAAGACTGTTCTACCAGTGAGGATTGTTCTACTAGTCTTGACAAGGACCTCACTGCCCTACAACACTGAAAGCATAATTCATAGAAGTGAAATCACCCAAGCAGAAAAATGTGAATAGTTAAGGTACTATCCAAATCATGAGCTCCTAATGGTGCTTTAAAAATTTTGTAGTTCGTTGTCACAGGAATTAGACTGTAATCAGTCATTCATTTTAAGAGATTTTAATGAAGTAGTTTAAATATATGTTTAAACTCACATTCCTTTCCTTCTGCAGTTGAACAATTCGAAAAGGAATAAAACAAAGACTAGAACATATATAAAATAGAGATCGACATAAAACAGAGTTGCTATTTTTTTATTGCGCTCAGAAAAATAAGAAAAACATCGACCCCCGCTAGTTGGTTGCTTCAAACTGTTACTATAGAAAATACTAGCATGTGCTCTCACTCTTTCTCATACAACTCTGATGTACTCATAGGAAGCTTCTCTTGTCAAATCCTAAATAAAAACTTTTTAGAACAAAATGCAACTATAAACATTTTGTGAAACCCTTACCACAAATCCTTAAGACTTATGCAACAATCAACTATAAGCTTGGCTCAGACCCAACTAAAGATGGTGGTTTATATGTTTGAAGTTGCCAAATGATTTATAATCCCATCCCATGGTTTCGAGACTGTCAGTCAAGCTCAGTGAGACCTGGCAACTCCAGTTGTCAATGAATCCATCAAGATAAAGCATACATCTTCTGTTTTGATGACTTTTCCTCTAAAAAAACCTTAATGAGGACATTGGAACATGCAAATGTATGAAACCCTACCTTACAAAGGTGATCTTTTCCTAAAATATGCTCTTTCATCTGCTCCTATAGTTGCTTTCCATATTTGCGTTGAAATTGCCCTTCACCATTTAACGTGTTGTTCATTGTTTGAAAATTGCATGTTAATGCTTGAAAGCGATGTTCTCTTATTGAAACCACAACTCTCATGCAATGATTTTGTTGTCTATTTATTAAAACTTCCATTCTATCAAGAATGCGTTGCCTTCTTCTCATTAAACCAGAGTTTTTCCCTTCAAAGTTGCCCTTCTCATTAATTTCGCTGCTCTAAAACACTATCCATGGACGCCATTTTTGTGTTCATTGTTGTCCATGCACGCTTACGGGCATGATCAAGGCTTTTGTTGTTAACTCCCTTTGAACTCGAGTTTGCCTTTTTGGAGAAAATCAAATTTCCCTCATTTTATCCATTTCTTTTCAAAGTGAATTTGAGAAATAAAAGAATAAGATGTCAAAACAAAAACAAAAAAAGTTAATATTTTACTTTTTTATTTTATTTGGATGTTGTCTTTTAGATGAAACAATTATAGAATATCTAAGACCCTTCTAGATTTTTTATTTTCTTGACAATATCGAAATCGACAAAAATGTCAAGAAGATGTGAGATCTAGACTTCCTAATCAACCTACAGTCACCTAATAGATTCCAAAGAATGAAAATTTGACTACAAGCATACTTAGATTTATTTATTTAATTTAATTAGATATATATGCATACATAAATGAAAGATTGATTAATTAGTTAGATACAAGGTGATATATGGATAATAATATAATGTAATCAATTAATCAACAAAGTAACTCAACATGAAGTTTATAAATCAAATGGTGTTATGAGACGTGCAAATAACTTGACAACAAAATTAGTTTAGTGCACTTGAATTGGAGAAGTATTGTGATGGGTGACCTCCCAAGAAGCCTAATGCTTCACCTCAATGAGCATCACCTAAATGCAATGAGCTTAAAGTGTAACCATTAATTCTCATGAGATATGGGTTCTCATGCAAACCACTACCTATGAAACACTATTATATAGACATTGGTGCTATATTTATTTTGTCTTAATTATTCTTTAATTTATAAACATAATTAAAATAGTTTTGGCCAAGAGTTTATATAGGCTCGAGAAGCAACTATTCTAAGTCTAGTGTTATTTACAATGTATCTCAATCAAGGCAAGTTTTGCAATGATTTAAGCTCGAATTCTTGTTTTATTTTGTAACTTTATTTCATAATTCGATAAAGGAAAGATTTTAATGTATCTTTGTAAGACTATGATTATCTCTATAATTTAAAATTATGTGCTTGGGAATGAGTCATTGTCACTGGTTATAACTTCATCACTTCCAAGGTTGCAAAGGTATCTTTTAAATGTCTTGTATGGACATGTATTTCATGTCTATTATCAAAATATTGAATGTTTAGTGGGGAGATTGGTCCAGATAGAGGTTTACAGGTGGCAAATGATGATTGGTTGTGTGTTATTTAATTTTTCATTGTTAATTTGTATTAAGGATAAAATTCATGCAACTAAAGCGTTGATCTTAAAACACATGTTCATAATCAACAGTGGTGTTTTAACTGAGAAATAAAGATGATTGAATTTTAATTGGCCTTTTCTTTTCAGTGATGATTAACTTCCTATGATGATTGACGAATCTTGTGATCCCGTGATCCAAGATTCTTGATCTTTATTCTTCACGGGATCGCGAGAAGTGAACATGTGTCTCTAGTCGACAAAAACAATGGCAAGTTGGGCATGAATTGTTATTTTGGAATGTGTTGTGATGTGGTATTTTCTTGTTGGTTGGTTGTTGGGCCCATTTGGTGAACTGGTGGAAGATTAAGATTGAGCTTCCCTCAATCGTCTAATGGTGATGATTCGATAAGGATCTACAACTGATATCACCAAAGGCTTAATTGCCCCAAAGAATCAGAGAGCTTGATGAATCCTCAATCAAAGTTTAGGATGCTTTTGAGGGTAAGAAAAGAGGTCTTGTGCAGTAGGTATTGTACCACTTGAATGAGAAGGTGGAAGAAAAGTTATTAAGTATCCATTCTTGTTATTCTTTATTATTTGAGGTGCTTAATTATTCTTGTTTAAAACTCCCAAACTTCCTAAATTAGTTATACTCTTCAAACAACTCACTGATTCAAATACCCTACATATTTAATTAATTGGACCACTATAACATGATATAATCTTCAAACCAATAGGCTTACTTAATTTAATTTAGAAAAATCTTATTAACTATCCTCCATTTTAGGTTTGCAATTAGCCCTATTATGCAAAAGAAGTATTCAAAATGGAGCTTGTCACAATAAACCATAGTTGAAAATTTGTTTGATGCTACAAAATATTCATTTTGATTATGATTATAATATCTCTAAATTAATGGTGTTTATTAGTCAATTTTGATCAAATCACCTGAAAGTCAGATTTCTAGCATGAGACAGGTGTAGATGGATTTCTTACATAATATAAAGCCTATTGGAAAACAAGCGTTACTAGTGAAATGTGATTTTTAGTTACTAACTATTTAGTCATTTATTTGGTCCTTTATTTAGTCATTTTTGTTTAGGTGACTAATTATTTCATCATTTATTTGGTTGCTTATTTAGTCACTTGCATTTAGTCATTTATTTGGTAGTTTATTTAGTCATTTATTTGGTAGTTCATTTATTCACTTTTATTTGGTTGACCTTGTGATTTTACCTGGTGACTAAATTAGTCACTTATTTAGTCATCAATACTTGTAAATTACAAAAAAATAGTAGAATATGATCAATTTTAGTCACGTGAACAAAATTTTAGTGGTGTGACTAAACATTTTAGTCATGTAGTCACATATTTGCCAAAATGTACTAGTAGAACAAACAACAAACAACCACATACAAAAGGATGATCAAAAACCTGTCAAAAGATGCGGTTTGTTGCCTTCACAAAGTTGCCAAAGTTTTACAAATACACCCACAGACCGTAGATAAAGAAAGGTACACCCACATATACTGACATTGATATATCTGTTAGCAATATACATAGAAAAAACTAGAACTTGACCAATTTTAAATACCATCTTTCCCTTTAAAATGGGGACCGATGCATGTCAACATCGGGAAGCACACACTAGCTACATGTAACCGCCAATGCACCTAACTAAGTATTCTTCATACTGAATTATTGAACCATGTTTCATTAATTGCTCATTGTCTGCACGACAACCTCTTTCCTCTTGCATTTGTTTCAATTTTATAAATGACCCAAATGAACAAATGTTGTTCCAAGGTCCAATTTGAAAAATGTTATGTGTCCATGGTTTTTGATGCCTTCAAATGACATTTTTTTCTACTTTGTTCATAAGTGTAGATGGCCCTTGTCACATTGTTTGTTCGTCTATATTATTCATCAACGTTGTCTATAAAATTTGGAACAAATGAGCGAGGAATGTCTTCTTGTGCGTACAATGCATAATTATTAACAATATCATCATTTCAATGCTTATCTTTGTTTTTCTTAATTATTCTCTTTGCATTCACTATATTTTCAACATATTGAAAACCTCCCACCATGTCTACTACCATTCATAGCTCTCCAAAGAAGCTTCTCACAAGTAACCACTTTTAGTTTAAAAACAATTCCATGCTAAAAACTATTTCCAATCCCCGATTTTCAATATTTCAATTTTCCCTTTACACAATTCGCATACATTCGTAATTGGACACACAAATCTCATATAAGTATAATAGACGCACTTATCCAATTAAAAAACCCTCTTTCCTTTACAATTATTTTTACCCCATAGAAGATAGATACATATACATAGAACATTCTTAATCGTCGCATTCACAAATTCCATAAAAAAAATACAAGAAAAACTTGATCAATTTTAAAAACCTTCTTTGCCTTTCAACCCCTTTCTTTCTATCAAGATAAAAAGTCACCATATATAGAGAATATAAAACCCTCTTTCCTTTTCTTATTTTTTACCATACAAACCCTCTTTTGCTTTCAATTTATTTCTCACATAAAAACCCAACTGAACAATTCAAGAAACAACAAGATGCAAAAGAGACAGCAAAAACATCACAAAGCCTTCGCTTCCTTCCCTACCCATAAACAAGCATCTCCCCAACATGACCAAAATAATCTCCAACACAAACACGTCCTCCTTACAATAGAGCCAAAATTCTCTTGGACACATACAACACCAAAAGAAAAGCAATTGAACCCACAAAATAATTGTCATAACCACAAAAAATGAAGCGATTTCATCCCATTGAATGTACATTAACTCACATCAGGTTGGCCTTGTATTACAAATACAAACTGTACCCTCAACAATCACAGTGGTAGATAGATCATCGCCAAAAAATGAGAAGTGGTGATGGTTACATGTCTGCATTGGGAAACATGTACAACTGATACACAACCATTGGAAACAAGAAAATGACATCGAGAAAACAATCAATTAATCATCAGAAGACAAGGAACAATGCTTGGTACACACTGATATCAAGCAATAGTTGTAGGTGATACGTAAGCACTAGAATTAAAAAAATGGGCCTAGAAAAGACACTAGTTTTTTTCCACGGGATGGTTGATAGCTTCCCTCTCCACCACAGACAATTCCAAAAAAAAAATTGTACACAGCATATGTCTTCCATCCAAGCCAACCAAAATTATTTGCAACATAAATGATAGAAAAAGAAAAGCAAAAGTGGGAAAATCAAGTAATTAAACCCACAAAACTATTCCCATAACTACAAAAAACAAAGCGAGTGCATCCTATTGAATGCACATTAACTTGTAGTAGCTTGGCCTTGTATTACAAATACAAACATTACCCTCAAAAAATGCAACAATGGATAACTCATCGCTAGAAAATGAGGAATATGGTTGGTACATGCCCTTCTATGTTTGTTTCCATTTTACAAACAACCCAGATGAACAAATATTGTTCCAAGGTCCAATTTAGTGAATTTTGTGTCCACATATGCTTTTTGATAACTTCAAATAACACATATTTCTACCTTATTCACAAATGTAGCTGGCCCTTGTCACATTGTTTGTTCATCTGAATTATTCTTGTGTGTTGTCTATAAATTGTGTAACACATTTAGGAGGGATTTCAAATGCATAATTATGTATTATGTTGTCAAAACTGAATTTCATTGTCATTTTCTTCCAAATATTTTGCGCTTCTCTTGTTTTTGTGTTCCTTCTATTTTTGTTCATTCACTTATAATTTTCTATACCCTTATGGGTTGTTTCACATCGTCACGATTTGTTTTGATTCCTTAAAAGTCCATTGACTTTCACTTTCATTTATCTTTGGTCAAGTTCATGTAAGGCATGGAAAGTGCCATGTAGTTGGGGATGTCATAAAATATATTGAGAATAGAAAGGCATTTAAGCCACAACTTGGTGTATAGCTATTTGGCTTTTCAAACTCCTTAGGTGATACAAATTAAGGAGAATCGACACAAATGAAGTTGACATGAACACAATTGAAGATATGGAGGTAGTGTCTTAGAATCCTTTATATTTTCTAGATATTTTACAACATCCTTAATTATAGGGTGGCTTTGAATGCATTTCTTGGACTGCAATGCACATTTATTTTTGGATTGCAATGCACTATGTATAGGTTTTAACACTTTTAGGACTGTAATGCATGTTTGAATTAGGATTTAGGATTGCAATGCACTTTCAAATTTAGTTATATAGGACTATAATGCACTTTATATTCTTTTTCTTAAGGAATTTATTGAATTTCATAATTAGTTATGGTTTTTACAAACTACACTTGATGCTCTTGAGTTGTTTTTTCACTTACGGGCTATTTTACACTTAATGGTGTATAGTCAGAAAATGGAAGCACTTCCATTTTAGACTTGTTTAGCCTTTCAAGTAAGTGATTTGGGGTCATATCAAGCACCTAGAATGGGTTCCTGATCTTGACATGGCTTCCCCCCTGTTCTGTCCTTCTTCCCACTCCTGTTTAGCCTGATTTCTGCATTCTGAACCGCAGACTGGTGATCCTGGGCTTTAGGGTCAGGGTCGACCTTTTAGGTCTATGTCAACCTTGACCCTGACCTGGGTCTATGTCAACCTCAACCCTGACCTAGGTCAAGGTCGACCTCGACCTTGACCCAGGGTTCAAATCCCAGGGTCTTGCAGTTTTGGATGTCGGTCTTTGCAAAAAGTATTTTCCCACTTCCGGGTCAGCTATTTCAGGTTTTGAAGTGTTGATTCCTAAATTATATTTATTATAGGTCCTCTCCTAGGGGTAAAGGCTTTAATGGAAATTTAATTCTCCTATGTATGCCTCCTTGGAAGATTGTGCCTTAATTTCATATAAAAGGAAGTTTTCTCCTCTCATTTTCTCTAACCACGATCAACTAAACTAAGCCTTCCAATCAAGCATTCTCAAGAGAAATATAAGAAAGATAAGGAGTAAGATTTCAAGAAAGAATTCATCCATTCATGAATGAGATCCATTGGAGGCCATTGAAGGATTCAAGCTACATTGTGCCCTTTTGGTGATCTCTCCATCCACCTTCTGTTAGGGATTTTTCTTGTATGAATCACAATGCTTGAAATGTCTATTTGAACCTTGTACCTTCTACTTCTGATTCAGAGACAAGAAAAACCTAATTGCTAAGGACTGGATAAGGTCTTCTTCGTTTTTGAGCTCCACAAATACTCAGGCAGGTTTTACCTTTTAAGATTGTTGTTAACACAGTATTTGTTGATGTGGACACTGATTTGTCATATATCTTTACTGAACCAACTTATAAATCACCTTATAAATGACCAAGCATAATCATATACAGGGTTTAACCATACAAATCATAATCTTAAATATGACAAAAAATCAGTGATACAAGGATTTCAATCCTTCTTCCTTTTCTTGTAGGAGGGATAACCTAGTTGATTCTCTCTTCAAGGAATCAATAATATGGACAGTGTCCTGTTGACAGAGGTCCTTAAACAAGTTCAGCTTATATGTTCTTAGTAACAGAATGTTTAAATTGATTTGGTTTTGATAACTTGGAATATCTGAGACATAGATAGATAATCAGAATGTTTTCTGAACCAGTGCCTATCCTTTGGGCTGCAAAGTCAATAATAAGCCAAGAAATCACAGAAACAACATACACTGAACTGCCTTACGGCTCAAACAATTAGGATAGCTTGCCTTACAAACTATCTTGTTACCTCAAAACCACTATATCAGATCCTTAACAAAGTAGTATGCTTCTTGAAATCATTCACAATATTTAATTCTCTCCTTAAAAGAAGCTTGTAAACAATTAGATAGTTACCTCATAACCAGAGTGTTACTGAATACCTTATAAAATTTAACACAGAAAAGCATACACACAAAGTAAAGAGACAACAGTAGAAGAGAGTAAAATTGCACCGTATATCATTTATGTAATCCAGCTTGTCCAT